>CM021108.1:638539268-638710161 GCA_007115665.2 Sequoiadendron giganteum | reverse complement strand
AGTGATGATGAAAAATTTGAAGAATAGTCTAAGAAGAAGGTCTATAAACCTAAAAGGAAATTCAATTTCAAAAAGAAAAAGAGTTTGTTCAGTAAAGATGAAACAGACACTGAAACAAAAGACTCTTCAGTGGAAGGAGATGAAACACTTTTTATGACTGTTACTAATCCAAGTCAAGGTCATAATAAGGAGATTGATAATGTTATGAACAATGTCTCAAAAATAGATGAATGTCTGGGAAGGAGTTGAAAAAGGTTGTTTAGTATCTGCGGCATCTACTCCTACACTAGATGAAAAGAAGGCTCTTGAATACAATGCTAGGGCTATGGATGCTATCTTTAATAGTTTTCCAAATGAAATTATTGCTAAGGTCATTTATTGCAAGGATGCAAAGGAGGTTTGGAACAAACTAATTGAAATGCATCAAAATGATGAGTTGCAGGAAGGAACATCGTCAAAATTTGATACAGATTGTGGCACATTAGGAAGTGAAAATGTTAATCTTGAGAGTGAATTAAACAATGCTTTAAGAGACATTCAAATACTCAAAGAGGAAGTTGTGGTAAAGAAGAATAATTTTGAGAAACAAATTGATGACCTAAAACTTCAAATTGAATTACTAGAAATTATGAAAGTGCAGTTAGAAATCAAAGAGAAAGAATGTTGCACTTTAGAGACAAAGGTTGTTGACCTGAGGAAAGAACTTGATATATGTGACAACAGTAATAAACTGGCAGAACTTTTAAGTAAACAAAGACATTATAATGATAAAATAGGTCTCGGGTTTATGGAAGGTCAATGGTCTTATTCTGATAGATTCCAACATAACAAGGTAGAAAAGATTCCCAAGTCCAAAACTTTTATTGATACTACTCAAACAAGGTTAATTTAGAAACCAAAGAAAATTAATGAAAAGATAGAAGGTACAGTTAGTCAAGCAATTTTACATTCTAAGGTGAATAATGAATGGATTCTGGATAGTGGGTGTTCACACCATATGACAGGTGAGAAGTAACTATCAATTTTGAATATTATGATGGTGGTTTAGTTTGATTTAGAAATGATGATTGTATTCAGATCATTGGGAAAGGAACAGTTTCTTTGAATGATAACTTGTGTTTGCAGGATGTATACTATACAAAAGAGCTCAAGCATAATCTTTTGAGCGTAACTCAAATATGTGATCAGGGTTTTTATGTTCTTTTTAATGCTCTAGGGTGAGATTAGAAAGAAAATAGGTGAAATTATTGGTGCAGGCTCAAGAACTTAAGGGAATGTTTATAATATGCAAGAAACAAGATGTGTGAAAATGAGTGCTCAATTGAGGGAGACAGTGTATGATCTTCCTCATATTTCTCATCACTAAATCATCTATATTACAATTGCAAGGTGCATTTCAAGTATTTTTTATATATCCCTATGATTAGTTGTTGCATTGAACTCTATTAGTGCAGTTCTAATTAATAAGGTGATGATTCTATCATTGAAGTTTTTGGGAAGACTCAAAGGATAGTTTTTGTTTGAATAATATAGCATTTTTTTTGGGTTGTGATATGTCAGCATAATGAGCAAAAGGTGGCAATGTTGTTTTGTGTTACAACTTCAAGTGACAGTGAGTTTACACATTTTCTTATACACTATTAAGTCATGCTTCTTATTCTAATATGAAAGTGGTGCTAATTTATGTTGAAGATGGATTTTCTTGAACTCAATGGTTTAGTGTCTCATAATGTTCCATAAAATGGCTATATACATGTGATTCTTTCTTGGATTATGTATTCAGTGCCTATGCTCAATCCAGTGAGTAGCTAATGCTTACTTGATCAGTATTTTTGAAACATTCAGGACAACATTGACAAAGTGTTATCTTGTGTAATGTCAAGATTGTATGGTGAGTTTGTAGTTGTCTTTAACAGTGGAAAAAACTTTCAACTTGACAGATTGATAGTGCTCTATGAAACTCTTATGTAAAGTGTTTCCAAGGTGTAATTGATAGAAGCAATTTGGCTATACTCTTTTATGTGCAGCTGTTATTCACATGCTATTACTACTGACATAGTGATTTTTTCTTGAAAACTCAGCTTTGAAATGCTTACAGTGGTGTATACCTGATTTGTTGTTCTTGCTGCTAGGACAATGGTCTTTTCACTGTGTGACAACAAACATCCCTTGAAACATGACCAGTTTATATTATGACTTCACAGTGCTGGTAGATATGTTGGAAAAGCTTTGTTTCTCAATTCAGTATCATTGGTGACAAAGGTATGGCAAAGTTTGGGAAATCATTTGATATTAGTTTCTACAGTTGCATTAAAGCAAGGTTTGAATCATGAAAGTATAGTACGGTGAATGTTGTTTTGAGGAGAATCTTATTGTTAAAATGAAAATGAAAGCTATAACAATTTTGATTGTTTATTTGCAAGGTTTCAAGGCTTCTTGAACCAGTCTTGTCTAAATTCTCTCAAAAGTATGCATGGTCTTAGGGGGAGACTTTATGTCTATTCTACGCCCCTAGTTCATTTATCTTATGTATGCTTCTATGAATTTATGATGCATACTCGTATTATGAAGATACACTACTACTGCTTTACCAGTGTATAATCACTCTTATTTGTTTGCAACATTTGTTTCCTTAAGCATTGGTTCAGATCATGGTTTCTTTATTTACAGTTGTGGTTGTGGTTATTTGATGACATTGATACTACCCTGTGTAATAGAGTGCTCTTACAAGTATGATGATAGTAAAGAATGTTTTGGTGTTCGGAATATATCACAAATGTTCAAAAGATGTTATTACCTGGTTGTCATAATTGCAATTATTAATATTTTTGAAAGTGACAAGTTGATGAGTTACAGTAATAGTCATAGTTATCCTTTACACATTGGTTCAGGGGGATCAAGGCTACTTGTTGGTGCACATTGTTTATGTAAACGGTTACTGTGTTGGTTGGTTTCAGTTGTTTATATTCATGGCATCTCACATTCTCTTCTTTCATTCTTTATCATTGAGGCAAAAAGGGGGAGAGATGATATGTGTTTTTCCATCAAGGACAAAGGGGGAGTTTGTTGGCTTTCAGTTGTTTATCATGTTTGTAGTTTGTCCTTGATGACAAAACTGGTATTTTGACAGGATGATTTTCAGTTTGATCCAGGTTACAAGTCACAAGTATGTTCAATTGATGATGATTTGATGGTGATACAAGGCAGATTCTTTTGATAGTTTGTGCAGATGGTATACATTGTGTACAAGACACATAAGATACATTATATACCTTTGTTTATACATTTGTGCATTCTCAGGTTGACTTTGTATACATTGGTGCATTCTCATATGGGCAGATAGTTCAAATGATATGTTTGTGCAAGTGTGTTGAAGGTGTGCAAGTGTGTTGAAGTATCCATGTGTTACTAGATGGTGACATATCTTGTGTTTACCTAAAAATGCAGCTTACAAGTCTTAGGTTATTCCACTTATATGTATATTCTCCATTTTTTATGTGAGCCACTTATTCGTTACTTGCATAGCATATACTATGGTCTTGGTTGTTCTATGCTTACATTGGATGGGAATTCATGTTATAGTTTTTTTTTTAAAGGTCTATCGACCTTACCATTTGCATTTCATATGTTTTAAGGCTTTGAAGACCTTATCATTAGTATTACTTGTATTAAGGCATCAAAATGACCACATATGGTGTCGGGCACTAAAAGTGACATAAAAAGTTTTATATTGGAAAGTCGGGCATGCTAAACTATGTGAGTATCGAGCAACATTATTATTCAATTATATGATTGGCATTTTTGGTTCAATGCTAAATTCAATCACATTGAACATGTGAAATCGGGCTCCATATTATTGCAATGGTCGACATGTTTGTGTTTTCGGGCTATCTTTGACTTTGTTAGCGTTATGATCATTGTCGATATTTTTGGTAGAATTATCATTTTTGTTGGCAGCATTCGGATCTCAAATGATTATTATTATTTGCAAAGTCTTTGAAAACTTGAAGCTCGGTTAGGGCAAAAGTCTTTTTGTTGTTTCATTCATCTTGTCTAAGCGTAGAACCCTAGCCGCCATGGATAGCATGTTAGTCTGTAGGTTTTGGAGTCTTCTCTAAGCCAACATACTAAAAAGATGTGGCATTTTATAGTGTGAGCTTGCTGGTAGTGAGAATGGTTCGACATTTTATCATTTTGGTTTTGTGTTTGAAGTGTTCGCTATGAGTTAATGTAAGCTCGACTGTGGAAGAAGATGTGTTGTCTTTCTTCAGCTACGACTGTGGAAGTTGGACTATTCTTCCAGCTGGGTAGTTATGGAGATTCACGACAAATATTTATGGTATTTGTTTTTCTTTCTTCCACCATGATCAGGTAAAAGCAAAACCCTCTTAATGCTTTCAGTTTTGTCGTAAGACAATGTGTTAATACAATTGTTAAGAATGATAAAAGGATTATTAATCATTTGTTTTTAAATGAAAAGGGAATGAAACAGTTTCATGCTCAAGATAATTTTGTTTCATATAGTCGACAGTTTCTAATGCTGATTGTAACTGCTTTTTTAAGGAAAAACCTTACGGGTTTTGTAATTAAAAATCTTGGCTGAAAGGAATTGTGGTTAAAGGAGGTTAACAGTTATTTTTTATTATTCAAACCCTTCTTGTGGTTCCCGACACTTTTTCTTGAGGGTTTGTAACCGATATTATGATTCTTGCTCAATCTTTCAAAGAGTTAGTTGAAAACTCTTTAGGGTTTTTCCTCTTGTAACCCTAACCCGAGTTGGTTTACAGTTATTGCAATCAGTTTTGAAAGTTATATCTGGAAGTTTCGATGAAAGACAGATGACAGCATATGTGAATTTTTGTATACTCATATAAACAATGGTTGATCAATGTTTTAAGTGTGGTGTTTTTAACAGAGTTATCATGTTGTAGATGTACACAAAATTCTGTAATTGAAGTTTTGCAAGTATGATGCAAAAAAAAGTATATAACTGATATATTTGGTATTTTAGAGATTACATAATGAATCTTTAAGATATTAAATGTATGAGAATGAAAGTAATATGTGAATTAAATAGAAACAGAATAACCCTCTGATATATTATTGTGTTGAGTTTTTTTACAGGGGTTGGTGCTCTTGGATGGGTGTTCCTAAATGTATAAGGGGTTGGTGCTCCCAAAGGTTGTAAGGGTTTGGTGCTCCTAGAGTGGGTGCTCTGAATTTTTCCAATGAGGCATTGTAATCAGTGAGTTTGAGTTTAAGCCGGTGAGGCATCATTTTTTGAGTGGTTTTTATTCCCCAAGAGGGTTTTCCACTCAGGACATATACTGTGTTATGTGATGGTTTTATGTGTGTGATTTTTCTTATCTGTCTGATTTTAATATGTCATCAAATGATTTGAGTGTTTTTTAAATATCAATCTTTCATATCTGCCAATGTTTATGTCAAATTTCATGCATAAAAGGTTCTAATTTAATGTGAGCTCTAATTCATGTGAAAGTGTTAAGTTCAACCTTTGTTAATGTTATATGTTTAATTCATGGTTCATGCAAACACAATATTGTTCATGCACAATTCAAATTTTTCCTACGAACTGTCATTTGGTGTTTTGATTTAAAATTCAAATTTTGGTTTTCCTCCTTGGTTTGTGCAAGATTTGGTGTGGCTTGTTCAATCAAATATTAGTGTATGTGGAATCTAGGGTTGTTGTGGGGACTAGTGCAATGATAATGAATTATTTATCACCATGTTGCTTCTTATTGTTGTATTTCCTCAATGTAGATGATGTCAAGGCTTTGGAATTTCATATAGATCATTTTGAATTATGTTGTTTTTGCACAAGAGTATTTTGTTTCTACGCATAAGGCTTTGGAGTTGATTCCTACACAAGCATGTTTTTCCTCAAGGAAAACTTGTCTTTGAGTTTGGCCTTTACTTCATTTTCTAATGTATTGTGGAATGCTTTCCCTAAGGTAACCAAAGTTTGAACTCTATTTTGGCACAAATATAAGGTGTCACCCATTAATACATTTGAGCACTATGTATTGCTCAAGGGTGTTCTCATGCAAGAGTGCAGAGTAATCGTGGAACTTATTGGTGTACATTTCAATTGATTGGTCCTTCCACTAGTGCAACTACTAGAAATTCATGTCCTTGTCCTCATAATGCCTAAGGGGGTAATGTTCCTTGTACAAAGCACTAACACAGAATTCCCAAGTCTCGAGAGGATTTGCATTGAGTGTTTTCCACGAGTGGGATATTGAAACAAACATCTTCAACACCATGAAAGAAATCTTCTCTATATAACAAAAGTTGATATAAATTCTACCTCGTCATCAAATCTGATTATCTAATGTCGCAACATAAATATTACTTTCAAGTGTTGGGATATCCATATTGACTTGCACTTTGAAAGCACTTTGATGTTTCTAGGGAATGTGTTGTTCAATTATTTGTTGTGGCATTGATCCAAATTAAATGATGAGTTTTTGGACGAAGTCAAAGAGCTATTGGTGCTACATCTCATAATCATTTTCTAAATATCTTTAAGATGTCTCAAATGTGGACTTCTATCCATTAACCATCTTGCTCTTGTTAAAATTTGTCTAGATACTCAAAAGCCAAACTTAGTGAGCTACCTTATGATGTTGTTTGAACATATGTATTAGGCATGTGCAAACGATTGCTTTGATCCCAATAATTTAGATCACAAGAGGTTTGGGAGACAATTTTCTCTTATTGAAAGGCAAGATTATAGAATATGGATAGGAAATTGAAAAATACAATTAACCAATACACAATCAAATGTATGAAAGAAATTTAGGAAAGAAAGCTACTCTTATTCAATAAAAGAAATGAATGGGCTACAATGGATGATATAGATACCAAGGGTGAATAGGAATTCTTATGAACAAAAAGGGGTGAACACATAAAATTGGTTTGCACAAACCATTTTTTGCTATCTAATTTTCCAACTACGTAGAATCGAATGACCATGTACAATATAGTTATAAGATGTTACAAAAATAATTACAAAACCACTTGCATTTTGTAGTTGGTGTTGCTTGACCTTTCAACTATTGATGGTTGGGTTTTTCTTGTTTGACATTCCTCATCCACTAGCTATAGGGTTTCTCTCATTTGATGTTGCTAGTGCTTACATGCATGCATAAAGGATTATTGACCCATATCTACACTCCTCTACAATTTTCTCTTATTGAAAGGCGAGATTATAGAATATGGATAGGAAATTGAAAAATACAATTAACCAATACACAATCAAATGTATGAAAGAAATTTAGGAAAGAAAGCTACTCTTATTCAATAAAAGAAATGAATGGGCTACAATGGATGATATAGATACCAAGGGTGAATAGGAATTCTTATGAACAAAAAGGGGTGAACACATAAAATTGGTTTGCACAAACCATTTTTTGCTATCTAATTTTCCAACTACGTAGAATCGAATGACCATGTACAATATAGTTATAAGATGTTACAAAAATAATTACAAAACCACTTGCATTTTGTAGTTGGTGTTGCTTGACCTTTCAACTATTGATGGTTGGGTTTTTCTTGTTTGACATTCCTCATCCACTAGCTATAGGGTTTCTCTCATTTGATGTTGCTAGTGCTTACATGCATGCATAAAGGATTATTGACCCATATCTACACTCCTCTACAAGTTATGTGTGTTGCATGTAGTCCTCTAAAGGTTGCACATCTATGCTAAAATCACCTTGAGATATAGTTCAAGGCAACTACATTAAGGATTCAAGCCCACACCCACCTTAATGTTTGATATGAGATTTACCTTAATGTTCAACCAAACATTTTGATCAATGAGCTTAAGGGTGAACAATTGTCATTGACAAGTTTTGCACCATGGACCCAAGTTTTATCCATAAGTTAGGCTTCTTATAGTAAGCATTAAGACACCTTGACGTAGGAGTCAAACTTGTGGCAATCCATGGTCTATGCTTCAACATGGAGAACCTTGATGTACAAAGAAGTGTAATCATATAAAGGATCAAAGCCCACCCTCATGTTCTCTTTTACTTGTGCCATGTTTAGAAAATTATTTATCCCCATGAGTTTGAGTGGTAAGGAATGATGAGTCTTACACTAGAAACCCAAGTTGTAGTCCCACAAGGCGCCTTCTAACCAAGGGGACACCTTGAGGTAATGGTCAAAACTTATAAAAATGCATGGCCATGTTGTTATGTACCACCTTCAGTACACTCAAATGTACTCATATCAAGGATCCAATGTCACCCTTATGTTCTCTATAAATTAAGTGGCGATGTTAAACCTAAGATAAGATCAAATTGTGTGAGCCCAAATTGTAAATCATTGAACCTTTCATAATGGAATCAATGTCAAATCCCCATGATAAACATTACATATTTAAAATCTACATAAGGTAAATTACCACATTCATTTTGGGTGTTGGGTACCCCCACTAGTTGGTTGGGTGCAAGACCTCAATGAATTTGGTAGATACCCCTTGATCATGACATTTAAACTAAAGGTAACCCTACAAAATAATGTTAAAGCTTATATATAGATAACAAAGATTCATTTTTGTTAGTGTAAATTATTCTCTTTTTTACACTCACTTAAACTTAGTATGTTTTTATCTAGTTGCATTTATTTATTTAAGTAATTAGTTTATTAGCTATTTACTTGATTTGCTCTAAATTTGGATAAGCTTTCTTGCTTTATTGGATAAGCTTTCTTAGATAAGCTTTCCTTCTTAGATGAGCTTTCCTACTTTATTGCATAGGCTAACTCCAGTTGAACTCCATGCTTTATGTGAGATATTGGGTTACTTGCCTTGCTCTATATAAAGCAATGGCTCTTTGCATATTAAAAACGTACTCATTTGTTAAATAGAATACAGTTTATTCTAGCATATTATTTTTCTTACATGCTTTCCTAATCTTTCATTGTATCTTGGGTTTATTTAACAGTAAATCTTACATGGTATCAGAGCCTCCATGATTGATAGGATTGCTTTTTAGAAATATTGAATGCAAATATATTATTTTTTGTAGCAAAAGAGTATGCTCTTCTCTTGCAACATTGGATGATCTAGAGAATCAAAAAATTGCAAAAAAATACCAAATTTTCAAGGTTTAACATTTGTTTTTTCAGTTGCAAGTGTGTTGCAAGTATGTTTTGTAACCTCCTGGATCGAATCTAGACTCACCATCACATTCAAAACAACCGAGAAAGTCAAAGTAGCCTCACGTTTCGCCAAATTAACATCTGCTTTTTCAATTGCATGTGTTGCATGTATGTTTTGCAGCTTCTTGGATCGAATTTGGACTCACCATCACATTCAGAGTATACGAGAAGTCAGAGCAACCTCTCGTTTTTCCAAAATTGGACACCGGAGGCCAAATTGATTAGCACAAATCAAAAATCTTTTCTGCCCATCCTGACATGCTACTGAAAATTAGGGAATTTTGAGGCAAAACCAACTGGGCCATTGCATTCAAAAGGCCCGAAAACCCCTATTTTCATATAAAATTTGTCGATTTTCAACAACTTTGACCCCAATTGATTTTTTCGTCAAAAACGTCATGTTGACATAACACCTACATGCCAATCTTTTGAAGGCGAATTTTTGTGAAGGCAACTATGGAGCAAGATGTGAGCATCCACCTTTGCATGCCAATCTTCTTTATAGCATGCTTTGTGTTTGCATTCTCTCATTGATTTTTGCATGCCATATCTTTTTTCCCGTTTTTTTTTTTTGGTTCTTGTTAGTGCAAATCAAGCATTGCATTATAAAGTTCCAAAATCAAGGGAAATTTTGAAGTGTGTCTTAATTTTTATCCACTTTGGAGAACATTTCTGAAAATCAAAATCTTCATATATTCAGATGATCAGCTTCTATATCCAGAGACTAAGTACCTATATATTCAACCCAATCCAATTGAGCAATGCAAACTATGTACCAATCTGTAATTTCAATCATTCGAGAGTATCATGGTGATACTCGTGCAATGGTTTCTTTGGCGCTGATCTTGAGGGATTTATCAGCACTCTTCATCGGCGATTGTAGCTTATGTTTTCTAAGTTTGAAATAATTGATTAGGAGTTTTGTTCCCAAAAGTTTTTCTCCTTTCTCTTCTATTTGTAATTGGGTACTTGATCAAGTCTTGTTGTTGGGACCCATCTTTGTAGCTTTTGCAGGATTTTCTCCAAAGTTGCACTTAAGGTGGGGTGTTGGTGTAAAAGATTTTTTTTTTTACAATGACTTAAGCTTATTTAATATGTTTTTATCTAGTTGCATTTATTTATTTAAGTAAATAGTTTATTAGCTATTTATTTTATTTGCTCTAGATTTGGATAAGCTTTCCTGCTTTATTGGATAAGCTTTCTTAGATAAGGTTTCCTACTTTATTGCTTGGACTAACTCTAGTTGAACTCCATGCTTTATGTGAAATCTTGGGTCATCTCATGCATTGTCTTGCTCTATATAAAGCAATGGCTCTGTATATTTAACACATACTCTCATTTGATATATAGAATATAGTTTATTCTACCATATTGTTTTTACTTTCATGCTTTCCTAATCTTTCATTGTATCTTGGGTTTATTTATCTTTTTTCCCATTTTTTGATTTTTTTGGTTCTTGTTAGTGCAATCAATCACTCCATGATAAAGTTCCAAAATCAAGGGAAATTTTTGAGGGTATCTTAATTTTTATCCACTTCAAAGAACATCTCTACAAAACAAGATCTTATTGTATTCAAACGACCAGCTTCTATATCCAGAGACAGATACTTGTATATTCAACCCAATCCAATTGAGTGGTGCAAACTATGTACCAATTTGTAATTTTGAGAATTCGAGAGTATCATGGTGATACTGGTGCATTGGTTTTTTTGACTATGATCTTAATCCTGTTGCAATGTGGAATTTATCAGCACTCTTCATCGACAGTTGTAGCTTATATTTTTTGAGTTTGAAATAATTGATTAGGAGTTTTGTTCCCAATGGTTTTTCTCCTTTTTCGATTGTTTCTAATTGGGTACCTGATCACACCTTATGTCAGGACCCATCTTTGTAGCTTGTGTAGACTTTTCTCCTTAAGATGCACTTCAAGGGGGGTGTTAGTGTAAGAGATTCCTATTTTTACACTCACTTAAGCTTACTTACCATGTTTTTGTCTAGTTGCATTTATTTGTTTAAGTAATTAGTTTATTAGCTATTTACTTTATTTGCTCTAGATTTAGATAAGCTTTTTTGCTTTATTGGATAAGCTTTCTTATATATGTTTTCCTTCTTAAATAAGTTTGTTTACTTTATTGGATAAGCTTTCCTGCATTATTGCATAGATTAACTCTAGTTGAACTCCATGCTTTATGTGAGATCTTGGGTTACCTCATGCATTGTCTTGCTCTATAGAAAACAGCGACTCTTTGAACATTTAACACACTCTCATTTGCTATATAGAATTAAATTTATTCTAGCATATTGTTTTTACTTTCATGCTTTCCTAATCTTTCATTGTATCTTGGGTTTATTTAACAGTAAATCTTACAATTTTGGTAGCAAAATGCTCAAGTCACTAGATCTTAAGCTCAATCAATAGAATTGAAACTTCTTTAAAGAAGATAATTGCATTCTAACAATAAAAGGTTTTAAAAATCTAGAGGTCCATAAAAGCACTTGAAAAATTCTAGAAAACCATAAAAGCACTTGGAAACAAAGAATTCAAGACCCTAAACTTTCGAGTATTCTAAAATAAACTTTGAACATAACTCCAAGATAAACTAAAAAATAAAATTTTAAAATTTGAGAAATGACTTGAAAAGAAGCAAATCATTTTGTTAAAAATGAAGGATAACAAATTATGACACCTAAAGCAAGACACCCCCAAACAAAAGATGTCATATTTTAAAAGTGGGTCCATATTCAAATTTGGATTTGTTGTTGACAAGAGTCCATATTCATAAAGTGGCTTCCACCCAAGAATATCATCCATACTATGTTTTTGAAAAGGTAAGCAGCATTTTTCAGGGTGTCGTACCATTCACAAGGGGCCCAAAGGGCCAAAGGACAACATAGAACAAAACAGAATTGAACTATAGGAATAAACAGAAACAGCTGACAGTCAGCTATAGAAAAACAAAGAAACGGCCTAAGAACTAGAGGGGACCAAGCCAACATCTAGAACCCGAGGACGCAGAAAAGCAACGGGCTTGGGGAGTCCTTTCTTCTTGCGCAGCACAACCGACCAAGGAGGCTCGAAAGCAACCACCGAGCAGGGCAAGGGGAAAGGACCGTCAGCAACCACCATGGGCGAGGAGCCACCACGCAACATGGGCGCCGACAGCGAAGAAGAGGAGACCGGAGTGAACAACGTACCAGCCTAGTCGAGCGAGGGACGAGCAGGAAGCGACTACACATCAACAGCAGACCAGTGCAGTATAGGATCAGCAGAAGAGGTAGCCAAAATAGGAGTCTAGGGAGGCTCCGACACCAGAGGAGGGACAGGAAGATCGCCATCCTCTGAGGAATCGTCAGAAGAATCCGAAGAGGGAGCATCTACTGTGAGATGATCCAAAAGAGCATTCTTCCACCAAGTACCAGCACCCTTGCGGCGAGCAAGAGGACAACTCGAGGCCAAATGACCAGTAGCAAAACACCTCCTACAACGAAAAGGGAAGCCCTCATAGTCCAACAGTTGTGACCAAGGCCTGTCCCAAACCATCAGAACCACCTCACCATGGAGGGGTTTAGAAATATCTAAATCAACCAAAATACGGGCTACCGTGGTGTGCCCCAGATCCCGAGACGTTGAGTCCACCTTGAGGAAATGTCCAATGGAGTTACCAATAGCTTCAAAACAGGACAACTCCCAAAACTGAAGAGGAAGATTCGGAAGACGAACCCAAACAGGTCTAATGTTCAACTACTCAATAAGCGAGTTGAAGGAGCAGGAGCGCGACCAAGGCCTAATGGATAGTGAATGGACACCCCACATCCATCCCCTATCCAACACACAATCCCTATCCGCAGGGGAGGAGAAGGAGACAAAGAAAAACCCCTGAGCACTAGGGTGAAGCTCAATCCGTCATGAGACAATGGGCTTCCAAGAAACAAAAACCCACTCATGTAGATTTGGAAGGGAGGGCCACAGGCCATTAAACGTGCAAACCGCACCCTACCTCAAATAATACTCTTCATTTTCAGCTACTTCAAGACCACAGACAACCAGAGGGGAAGCCCGAGCACAAGGTAGAGGACGAACCTTAGAGGGAGCAAGTGCAGACCGAGAGCCAACCTTAGAAACAGCCTCAAAGAAAGACTTCCTACTAGCAGGAGCACCCGAGGTAGGAGTGAACGGCACCTTAGGGATAGAGGGGACAACAGCACCCACCCCAAGCAGTGCATTGACCACACCATCCCTCAACAAGGAATTGGGACCGATTTTAATGACGTCCACGAGACTAAATAGTCTATGGGATCGAGACAAACAATTAATTTATTGTCAAGCTCTTTTCCAAGTCAGATCTCCTGCTACTAATTTTGACTAGGCTAGCCGTCTGGTTGATCTTATCCTCCTCAAATAACTGTTGCATATTGTCCACACTTAAACTATTTGCGTATTGAGTACGGATATCTTCATAGGTTGTGCATTGCATGACAAAGTGTCATTCTGTCTCCACCACTCCCTTATTACAGAATATGCATGTTCTTTCTTCCCAAATTTCTTTAGGTATCTTCCACCTACCGGTCTCATGCCTAAGATGGTGTGATCTTGTCCTCAATTGTGCAACCAGCAACCTCACTTTCCCTTTAATAGCTGCACCTAAATAGGTTTTTTCACCATGATCCTTTGTTGGGTTAAACTCTTTGATGTAGTATGATTTTTTTCGCCCAATCTAATTTGACCACATGTCAATCCTGAATTTTTCCCTCACATAGTTTTTAATTTTCCTATTGGTGCCAAGACACTCATGTAATTGCAAGACTTTCAATTTGACTTTGTTGTTACATTCATACATATGGTAAGAATTTAATTTTTTGTTAAGACCATTGATATTTGTGGTTTGTTGGTTGCCACTTCACTCCTCTCTAATGTCCCCTTTTTGAAATGACAATATAATAATAAATTAAAACATCAAAAGATTTAATATAATTATAAAATATAAAATAAAAATTAAATTTTATCAAATGTTAAGGGCGTTTGAAGAATCATGACTATTGAACGAAAAAGATATATAAGAGACACCAAACAAGGAGAAATAACAACCATATAAAGAATTATTACTCATTTGAAGCATGTAACTGCAGTTCATTTTTAACCTAAGGACAAAACCTCGTATGGCAAGAATTGAAGGATAGAAACCCACAATTTTTCAAGTGATTTCACAAGGAAATTGTCATTGTGCTCAGATGACTATTCTTCTAGAAAATCTTATTAATTTGAAAAAATTAATAACATTTTTTTTTATCAGCAAATCTAATTGCTATCTTTAAGAGAGATATTTAATTGTGCAAATTTAATTAATTATCAGAAATACAAAATTGAAAAATCTATAGTTTTTTATGTATATATTATCGTATAGAAATTAAAAATTAAACTTATTGGATATATGAAATTCAAACAGGACATTAGATCCTCCCCCTTCCAGCATATCTTGCACTACCTCTACTGGCTCCTATCAACTTGATGAAAAATAGGCCATGACAATGATAAGATAAAGACAATTCATCCAAAAGTAAAATCTGCAAAGAAAATAGAGACACTAGTTACTTGTATTATAATAAGAAATTATGCCTCAAAAAATATTTCTGAAGGCCATTTATCGTGTATAATGTTTTAGGTTGCATTTTTATTGACTCTGTATAGCTTAAAACGTTCAACAAATACCAAAAAATGTTTCTGCCAAAATGTTTTCTTACCATTCCTTTTTCTTTGAAACATTTTTGAAAGACTAAAATGAATAGTGGACCAAAACAATGCACCAAACTCATCAAAAACTAAAACCAATATTTATTATTTATAGCTTAAAACATTTCAGCAAATATAAGAAATGTACTGATCGCTGTTGTTTTTGGATTAAATTGTGCGTAAGTTTTTGTCTCCTTTAGCTCTTTATTATCCGGATGCAAAAACTCACACAATCTACTCCAGAAACAGCAACAATCAGCACTATGGATTATGGAAATCTGATATCATTAATAAGAAAGGCACTTCGACTTCTTTTTTCTCATGTAACATTTTTAATTTTTTGTATGCCTAAAATGCTTAGAGGACAAAAATTCATCTAGAACGACATCCAATATGAGTTGCTGCTTTGATAATTCGAAGTGAATGGAATGAACTAACAGGATCCATGAAATTAGATCATATGACCTGAGATTTCACTTTTCGCTTTCTTACCAGCTCTATATATTAAAATAAATATTTTAGTACTTTCTAATAAGCAGCTGTTGAGAATTACAAAAACTACTGGCAAAAAAATTACTTGTCATGACTTACAAATTTCATGTGTTACTACTAGATGGAATAATAACAGCAAATAAATATTTGGTCCTACTCAACTTCGTCTGCAATATGTAGAGAATATGTATCAATAGAGTACAATTTAGTCAAAGGAGTTTTACACTCGAATGAGAAGGTCATAGTGTTTTCAAGATGGAGATGCAAGTTCAAATCCCCCAAGTGACATCTCAGTGCCAGGTGCATGTGTTCCAGCAGTATCTCTGCAGTTGTAAATGGTTTCTCCAGATTCTATGCAATTGAGTGTTATTACCATTAGTTAAGTGGTCCCTGCAGTCTCTATGTAGTTAAGTGCTATTCCCACTAATTGAGCTGTAGCCCAGAATTTTAAATAAACGGAGTGCTGGCCACTAAAACCAAAACCACATACCAAAAATCAAAAAATGGAGTGCAATTTAAAATAGATAATATATACAACAAAATAGTCCCATTGAACAAACCTGAAAAATCAAAAAAGTTTCCCAAAACAAAGCTATCTAATTGTAATAGTAGTTAAAGATGAGTGGTCATTTCAGGCTCTGCTTATGTGGAAAAACTGAATGAAAATAAATTTCCATAAATTAAGTTGATGCCACATCAGCACGTACAACTTATAAATCTTGCCTGTGAAAAGCAACCAACACATACAATCCAAATCTTTGTACACTTGTAGAATTTGCCCATTATTATGCTACTTAAATTTTCATGCAAAACACAAAATTTCCTCTGCTTCTTCCTATGTTCCATTTCAAAGCAATTTGATCGTTAACCCTAAAGTGACATGAAATGCCTTCTTCCTAGAAAATGTTACTCTCAAAGGCATTTTGCCAGGTTAAAATTTCCATGGAATTAAGTTCATATTGATAAAAGATACTAAACAGTTTGATCTGTACCATGTTTTTGATAAATGGAAACCTAACATTATACAGTGTTCTTCATAGAGATCAACCCCATTCAACTCCTCCATTTCTTAGTACACAACTTCTTCCGAGTACCAGTAATTCTCGAGTCTATGGCCTTTGCTTCTCATGTAAGGCATTAACTAGATACGTAGAAAAATTCAGTACTCTACAAAGTAACATACATAGGTTGGCATGCCATGCAATGAAGGATTTTTATCTTTATAAAATAGAATCTGGGGAGCAAACATCAACATTGTGTATCTCATTCAAGATACAATCATGTCAGAAACATCGTCGTCGTTTCTCTACATACTAAGTTTATCTTCCAAAAATCTTTCTTTTCTAAACAATACAGACAACGAACACTTCTAATCTTTAATTTGTATCTTTATTCCTAATTCTTTTGATAAGAAAAGTTAATGCCCTGTTTCAACAATCTTCCTTGACTTGCCTATATACTTTCCATTTTCCCTTTTTGATTGATAAATTCTCAATGCCAGAACCAAAATGATATCTATGTCAAATTCACCCACACCTAAAATTGGCTGAGGTAGTTTACCTGATTCATTCTTCCTACAAAGATCTAAGTTCTGAAAGCCCCCATGATTTACTACTTCAACTCAATCCCATTTTCACTCAAATTACAAAGAGGTATTCTATAATTATCAATATTAAGAGTGGCTTTAATGGTCCAAACTCCATGAAAGTGCTTTCTGTTTTCAACAATTTTGAATACTGTACAGATAACATAAGTTCTAACATGTGGGAGCTAATCACTGCATACCCACAAATAAGTAGATAAAATAAATTAAAAATTTGTAATAAAGAAGGTAAAAACTAATCTGAGAGCCTTTCAACCTCAAAAATAAAAATTACTTTCCTGGAGTGTCATTCAATAACAATACCTATACTGTGTTTGGCATCTGCCATCAGACATTTCATCAGCAAAGGCATTAGAGTTTGGGTACTCAAGCAAACAGCAACTAAATAATTTACATAGGTATGAAGTGTAAGAGTTTTACCTGTTTACAGCAACATTTTTAGTATACATTACACTCCAATCTCAAAAAAAATCATATGCCCAAAAGAATTACATACACATCAACAGAAAATGCAATGATACTGTATAAGTAGGTAACAAATACCTCTACTGACCATTTTCCAATGGCTTATCCAATAACTTGGACTTTAATATTAGTGTTTGCAGATTTTGGTAAACCTCTGAGCAAACACGAGCAAAGCCAACCATACCCTCAAATACCGCAGGTAAGCCAGTTTTAAGACTATTAAGAGATAAGATTCTAGTAAATTGGCAAGCTTTCTTGTGCTTCTCCTTCTCCTCCTCTTCTTTTTTCCTTGAAAGTTCCAGGTGATCTTGCCTTTCTACTAGTGGATCCTTATTGTTTGGCCCCGTCAGTTCACTTTGATTCTCTCCAGATGTTTTTTTCTCCATATATCTTTGATACCATTCGTCATAAGCTCTACGCTTTCTTTCATGCTCAGCCTTGGCCTCCTCATATTTTGATTTCTGTTTCATTTCATCATCTTGCTGTTTAAGAATCCTCTCAACGATTGCTGCAAAGCTCTTTATTGCTTCTAGTACTACCGTTTCTGGCAACTTGTTAAGCTCAGTATGCCATTCTTGTAACAGACCATGTATGGGAGGCATAACTGTCATTTGAGGAGAGGAAACTTTCTCCTTTAAGTTGCTCTCTATAGGGATAAGGTTCAGACGTAGCCAATTATTCAGAGCACCAATATACTCTTTTTGAAAACGGACAAGTTTGTTAGACTGTGATTGCCACTCATTGACAACATTATGTAGCTGCACTGTCCTCTCATGGTGCTGCTTGGTAGTTTCCTCTGGAGCATTTGAAATATCAATGCTCCTCAACCAAGCAACAATTTCTTGCTGCTGACGATGACTTTCAAACATGCTTTTCCACATTTTCGCCAACCTGAATCCAAAAACAATGAAAAGATAAGAAAGATAAGCTATATGCGAAGTACATAAAATGCCAAGAAATTATAAGATTCATACAAACTGCTTACAATGAAAAGATAAGAAAGATAAGCTATATGCAAAGTACATAAAATGCCATTTTCGCCAACCTCAATCATGTGTTTTACCCTGCCTTGAAGGGATTCCATGTAAAAATCTTTTGACAGGCATATCACTTCTTTGTACTCAAAATGATATAATAGTTTTTTCGTAAAAGAGTCAAGGGTCAGATTAATTCCCATAAAGTGCTTCAGGATACATATTGATGGGAGCATCTTGTCTACGTGTATCTAAATTGTGTTCAAAACAAATCACATCAGGAAAGTAACAAGCGTAACATGCTACACCACCAAAAAATATTTCTCCAAAAGGATTTCCTAATCAAAGTCTTTGAGAAAATCAAAATACCCCAATACCCCAGGAGCTCCTAAACAAGCAAAAAAAGCTTTCCATCTTTATTTTAACCAAGAGATAATTCCTCCTTGGTTTAGGTGTCATATGTGGAGTAATTATTATTTTAGGAATCATATTTTTATCCATGAAGACCATCTCCTGATTTTGGCATCCCATTTTCAGAGGATACGAATACTTATTTGTTTGGAATGGAACATTTTAGCTTCTAGGATACTAATAGGGTGCAAGGAAGAGACAAGAGTGTAGTGGATACCCTGAATCTGACCCAATTTTTTTTGCTCAAATATCAACACTCACAGTCGTAGGTATTTCTTCAAACAGTTGTCATGCATTCCCTTATGACTCCACTATTGTTTTGAATTCAATAATGCCCTACCTCAAATTGCAACCAAAATTTTTGTACTTTTACACCCCCACAGCTCTTAGGTATTTTGTCGAACAGTTGTTATACATTTATCGAGTGATATGTGTTTCAGATTACCACGATTTCATAAACATACATCAGCAAAGCCCTCTCTCAGCATTCAATTTGTTTGGTGTCATAAAGAAAGATACATTGATTTAACTAATAGATGAGATTCAATTCCTCTAAACACTGATATTCTAAGAGAGATAGAACTGATATTGAAGAACAACAGATTTTCTTATTAACTGCAGATTACAAACAAGCAAAAATAACTTATGGCAAATTACATCATTTGAGTGTATAAATCTAACCTCTTAACAATCTGAGATATATCTATCAGAGAAATACATCAGCAAATCTGTATATTGCACTCTGATCTGATTTTTAGTTTCAACAAACTGGCCTCTTGTTCCAAGCAACAGCAGCAATAATAGAAACCAATCTGAGTTATTATTACTTTTGAACAGCAGTATCTCTATCTATCCACTGGTCCCACATAACAATCAATGTAGCAAACACTGTAGCGGCGTCACTGTAGCCCTCCAAATCTTCCCTTTCCCTTTAATTTTGCTGCCACTAATGCTCTCAATCTGCATCTAATTATCTCCTTCAAATCTGCCTCCAAGATTCAATAAATCCAATGTGTTTCCTGAGTGAAAACACCATTAATTCTCCTGACTGTATCTTGCAACAGCGAGAAGAATGTTGACAAAAAAGGATTTCGTCCTCCAAGCCCAATAATCAGATTTCTAAGAAATCCAATAACATAACTTTCATCTCATCCAAGCCTGTCAAATGAGCTCTCAACTCCCCTTTATATATAACTCTTTGATCTTCTAGAAAGACCCAAGAAGAGTGTTTAACAAGCTTTTAGAAAAAATATTTTAATATTCCTTGATGTGATGTGACCTCTTGATGTGACCCCTTGATGTGACTCTTTGATGTGACCTCTTGATGTGACTACTTTATTAATTAATCATTAATGTCACTTTTAACCTTTTAATATAATTATTTAATATTACCCTCAAGATCCCTCTAATGCCCCAAGTTAGCCCACGGGATCATGGCAAAAAGGGCTAACGGCAAACCATGAACTAATTGGCTAGAAAGGGGACACTACAAAGAGTGTTCTTCTTTGCTTGAAATTTATTGGGAACTGAAAAGAATGAACTAGGGAGTACAAAGAAGAGAAGAGACTGAGAAGGACTCGGCATTTAAGTGTTTACGCAGAGATTTGTTGCTGCGAGTTGAAGATTGGGATGAGTGTTGGGTTCTTCTTTCTCCAGAGGACACCTTTTGTAGTTTTGTAGGGTTGCATGTCACATTGTAAGATTGGGATGATGTAAGAAGCCTACATTATCTCTACCAAATTTTGTTCTCCTTGCTGGCTTAATATTTTGAAGTAGATAAAAAGATTCATATATAACATGAAACAGAATACCAAATGATGAAGCTATGACAAACCCAAAAAACGATGATGGCTTCTTATTGAACGAACAATCTGATTACAATAGAGGATTGATTGTAGCTTACAATCAGATAGTCTGATTTAGAAAATCAGATCACATACAATATGCAAAATAGCCAAGATGTTTACCAAACCCTAGCCAAGGGATTGAAGAATGAAACCCTAGGTAGTCTTGATGAAGTACCCTTCAATCCTTGATTAAAAGAAGGCTGTAGCAGCACTATTGGTGGTCTGGTATGACTGATTATAACTTTGTAACAGCTGAAAAACACCTGAACTTGACTGTAGGTGACCCAAAAATGCAGAAGCTCATCAAATGTTGCAAAATAGCTCAAAACATGAAATCGCCTAGCTCCAAAAGATAGTAAATTAGCCCAGCTTGCCTTCAATGCTTGAAAAAAGATGAAATATGCCTAATATCAAGTCTGAAACTTGATTTCCAGCAACTTGTAAAAGCCTGATGTGGATTTCCAGCCAACCCACAATGCAAAAACTCTTCAAAATGAAACCCCAGTATGCCATGAGGGGCGATTTGTACTTTGAAGACAAAATACGATTCAATCTACTTGAATTCTTCTTGGACCTGCAACAAAACCAATCTTCAAACCCTTATCTTCAAGGTCCTAACTCCACAAAAGCCTATCAATGAAGCTCTATGATGAACTCTATGAGAATTCACCTCTCATGGTGGAATGGGGTCATCACCAAACCATTGTTATTCAAGGGAGCACCACCTTGAATCAACTGAAAACCACTTCCAACCAAGAGAAAACTCTCTTCACAATGTTTTTTCAAATATCAATCCAAAACATAATGCTCTCACAGCCCTCAATGCCTTCTTAAATATGGCTCCTAGTCCAAACCTGATGCAAAGCAGGGAGGAATTTGACAAACAATCACAATTCAAACTATTTAGAACAATCTTCAAAACCTCAACTTGGTGTCTAACTCACCATTCACTCATATTCCCTTGCAGCATTCCAAACAAGCTTTTCCTACCACCATCTGCAGACCAAACCTCAAACCCACAAACCAATTACCGTTCCAAATACCCTTTTGGGAGTTTCACAACATATCAAACTTGCAGGTATGATTCCTTTGAAACAAACCACCCTAAATTTTGCTGCTATGCTGCTCCAAGGCCAAATTAGGCCACTTTTACAAAGCAACTACCAGGTAAACCTTCTCCCAAACACAAATCTCTATTGCAAGACCTCAACCAGGTTACAAAAGGTCTAAATCAATGATTTTTGACATCTTGAATACCCACAAACTCACCAAACTCCAAAACCCCAACTTAGGCTTATTTAGGCTTGTATGCAAGAGGTTTTATTGAATCTCTATACTCCAAGCCCTATTTCACCTTACCAACACCTCAAACACATCATTTAGGGTCTGCACATGCTTTCTAAACCAACTCCCACACTTTATCAATGTTCTTTCATCAAACCCTAACCCCTAGCCATCAATTTAAGCCAAAACCATGAAAGATCAACTAGGGCATCAACAAAATTCTAACAAACTGCCTTCCCTGCTCCTGCCAATCATACAAACATGAAAACTAAACTATCTAACACCATTCCACCGACTTGCAGGGGATTCCATCGGTGGAATGGTCATTTACTCCATGTTTACACTCTCAAACCCTCAAAACAAGGTTTACAGACCGCTTGTACTAATTTGGCTCTTAAAACTTTCTATCTTGATGAAATCAACTCAAATAAAAACCAAAACACCCTTAGTTCATGCCACCATCAGATTCAAAGCATTTCAGATCACAAACACTCAGTACGGATCCGTACAAAAACCTGTAGCAGCAAGTTTACACTAGGAATTGCAGAAAACAAGGATTTCTTTATTGTTTCAACACCAAAATGACCTCCAGAAGCATGCCTCAAAGTTTGTAAGGCCTTTTTAAACTTGTACAACCAACAACCAACAGTCCATAACTGACTTTTAAACTTGTGACCCTTCAACTTCTCAAAACAACCAAAAATTGCAAAGTTGCTAATGTAACATTTACAACATCTACACAAAACTTGACAACTTTACTTAGAACTGACCCAAAATGACTTAATACGTTGGAAATGGTCTATTATGACCTTATAACAATCAACATGACTCAAAACACCCAAAATTCTATCATAAGACCATATTTACAAGAACTGACTAGGTGCCCCTGCACCAAAACCGCCATAAAGGAGAATCTGATTTTATCTTATTAAAATATTCATTGCCTTCTTCCCTAAGGCATCTAAACCACCCTTATCCTGAAGATCAGATTTTATCTTATTAAAATATTCATTGCCTTCTTCACTAAGGCATCTAAGCCACCCTTATCCAAAGGATCTGATTTTATTTATTAAAATATTGGTTGCCTTCTCCCTTAAGTCTCCTAAACCGCCTTAGGAGAGAAAATTGACCTTCTAGAAGCAAATCAGATCTGATTTGAGGTGGATCAACCAACCAAGGAAGATAATATTTATTTATCTATTTTAACACTCACCTCCTTGTTTGCTTTGACTTGTATGTAGACCTCCTTGTTTGCATTGACTTGCAAGTGAACCTCCCTATTTGCTTTGACTTGCAAGTGGACCTCCTTGTTTGCTTTGACTTGCAAGTGGACCTCCTTGTATTAATAAAATATGATCAACATAATGCTTTTTTTTGTTAAAGATAATTCCTCTCCAAAATTTATGATTCTCATGGCCAATATCATTCCCTTATCTCGCCATCTAACCCACGGGAATGTTGGATGGGCTAGAATTAGGTCACCAAGATTTCACTCCGAGAAGGGGGAGATTACAGCCCTCCCTTCCCGGGATTGCTTGCCCTCAAGCAATCGCCATACAACCCGCTGCTCCACTCTGATTGGAATGCCAATACACCATAATCCATGAATCGACATAATGGAATCAATTACCCAGATCCCAAACCAATCTATCCAACCTGCTGTAAGAGATGCAACTAAAATCTCTCACAAAGTCACCATGAAACTCCCATCCATTATGGTAGACCAATAAGAAGATGTGAAATTGAACTCTCATATGCATATAATCCAATCCATAAAACCACCAAACACTGCTGTGATAACTCAAACCAGCATTAAGATCAATGTCAATGGTGTCATCAATATGTGTTATGGCTGCCATCTCATGATTTAATGAGGGTATACTCCTGTCCTCCAACAGAAAATCAGAAGTACTGTCATACCTTTTCATCATATCTTTATGGATGATCATCATGGGCTGTTGTCCCAAGGTGAGTACCATGCTAAAATTCCCTCTCATGAGTCGTAGTAGCTCCAATCGCATTATGATCTTTGTCCTCCATATGCTCAATCTCCTCACATGGGATCACTGAGTGTAGTGTCTCAGCTGTCTCATGATCATCAATGTGTGAAGGACAAGAAGCAACATGCTTGTGTGTGAAGTCCTCATAGATCTTTATCCTCTCTTCCTTTATGGGTGGAAAGTCATCAACTAAATGTGTTCCCAACTGAAGAGTATAGGTATCATGGCTGCGAGTTAACTTCTCTTTCATGGTCCTTGATGGAAGTGCGAAGAGGTGATCTCTATCGGCAAGAAAGTGCACATAGTTGTTTTCTTTCTTGATCAAAGCTTCTTGCAACCCTTCCTGATCAAGGGACATGAATGGTAGGACTTGCCTTCCTCATGCAAAATCTCAGATGTACCATCATGTTCATCAACATACTCAAACAAGGGATTATCATGATAAGAGTGAAAAGGCATCATATCAATAGACTCATGCCTCTCTACATCTGCTGATATAGGATATTGGCAAAATGAATTTCCCATCACATACTTATCTTCCCACTTAGCATGACTATGATTATTATCTCCACAATCTTCATTGGATTCAAACTCACATGAGGACGCTATACTGCTGTTCAAACTCAGAAAATCTGAATGCTGATCATACCTTTTCAAGGTGCCTTGGTTGCCTTCTCCTGCTTCTCTCTTCATAGTGGGTGAATCCTCAAGAAATGCTGGTCTAGGAGGAGCAGCAAGCTGAACATAATATGTCTCCTTAGCTGGTTTAGGTGTCCCAAACCTGCTAGATGCTTCCATCTCTATGGCGGTTTTGTTTCTATATTCCCACCAACTCCATGGTGTAAGGTTCATGACGAACCACAGATTGTCAAAGTGGAGTATCTTCCCATTTGGCAACCTCTTAGTCTCTATGAACAGCTCTTCAATGCAATGACTCTCAATCATCCTCATCAAATGCTCTTCTATTGTAAACATGTGTGTAAAATTAGGGGAGCCAAGGTTATTATAGGTTGCCATACCATATACAATGCTGGGAATTATGATCTCTCCTTCATGTTTCTTGATGGTCAGGGATCCACAAGTTGTTCCATCATCACCAACCAATGGATGTGATGTCAAGTTACATAGAGGCTCCTTCTCAAGCGGCTGATCTTTGTCCTCAACATGAAAACCATGTGATTCTTCTTCCTCCAAGCTATGGTCTTCACATGATGACTAAATTTTGCTCTTCTTATCCTCACAGGTAGACTGAAACACATCTTTTTTCTCTTCTTCCACCATAGGGTTGTCATAAGCTGACTGATTTTTGTTCTCCTTAGCTGATATGATTTTTGCTTCTACACAACTACATGGTGTGGTATCTTTAACACCCAGATCTTGAGTACCAACATTAGAAGATTCTACAATGACATCATCCTCACATGAAATGGCTGCTATCTCATGATGATGCAAGGAATCATCGTCACAATAGAAAGAAGACTCATCTACAACTTGTTTTTTTTCAATGACTGATCTAGAATTACGTTCACCTATAGGCTGATTAATGACAATTGGTGTACCATTCTCCCAATCATTAAAGTTACTCATGTTAATGCCATACTCATGCTTTGAATCAACGTGCTTCTCAAATTCCTCATGGAGGCTTTTGACTACTTGACTTGTAGATGCATCAAACGAGTTTCTTTTATTCTTCTTTTCTTTATCTTGTTGTGCAAATGACATGATGGTTGACATTAAACTTGTTGACAATTGTTGTTGGGATAGCATATAAAACTTTTTGAGATCATTCATGCCCTTCATAATCTCTTGAATAACTCTATCATTAACCTTCTTGAATGAACTTGAACTTGTACCTGTTGATCTTGTTGAATCTCTAGAATACCTAGGCTTCCTTGGTACTAAATCTTCATATTGTTGTGAACTATGAGCTAGGCTCTTTGAAATTTTCTTATTTGAAACCCTTGCCTTTGTTGGTGAAGCGGGAAGAAGTAGGTAGCAATCTGCCGTCTTTGATTCTAGCCATGAATGTAACCTAATAAAGAACTGAAACAAACTCTGATTTGTAACCCACAAGCTGGCAGGAACTTGGCTCTGATACCACTGTAAGAAGCCTACCTTATCTCTACCAGAAAAATTTCTCCTTTCTGGCTTAATATTTTGAAGTAGATAATAAGATTCAAATATAACATGAAATAGAATACCAAATGATGAAGCTATGACAAATCCAGAAAATGATGATGGCTTCTTATTGAATGAACAATCTATTTACAATAGAGGATTGATTGTAGCTTACAATCAGATAGTCTGATTTAGAATATCAAATCACATACAATATGCAAAATAGCCAAGATGTTTACCAAACCCTAGCCAAGGGATTGAAGAATGAAACCCTAGGTAGTCTTGATGAAGTACCCTTCAATCCTTGATTGAAAGAAGGCTGTAGCAAGCACTGTTGGTGGTCTGGTATGACTGATTATAACTTTGTAGCAACTGAAAAACACCTGAACTTGACTATAGGTGACCCAGAAATGCAGAAGCTCATCAAATGTTGCAAAATAGCTCAAAACATGAAATCGCCCAGCTCCAAAAGATAGTAAATTAGCCCAGCTTGCCTCCAATGCTTGAAAAAGGATGAAATATGCCTGATATCAAGTCTGAAACTTGATTTCCAGCAACTTGTAAAAGTCTGATGTGGATTTCCAGCCAACCCACAATGCAAAAAACTCTTCAAAATGAAACCCCAGTATGCCAAGAGGGGCAATTTGTACTTTGAAGACAAAATACAATTCAATCTACTTGAATTCTTCTTGGACCTGCAACAAAACCAGTCTTCAAGCCCTTATCTTCAAGGTCCTAACTCCACAAAAGCATGTCAATGAAGCTCTGTGATGAACTCTATGCAAATTCACCTCTCATGGTGGAATGGGGTCATCACCAAACCACTGTTATTCAAGGGAGCACCACCTTGAATCGACTAAAAATCACTTCCAGCCAAGAGAAAGCTCTCTTCACAATGTTTTTTCAAATATCAATCCAAAACATAATGCTCTCACAGCCCTCAATGCCTTCTTAAATAAGGCTCCTAGTCCAAACCGCCATAAAGGAGAATCTGATTTGTTCTTATTAAAATATTCATTGCCTTCTTCCCTAAGGCATCTAAACCGCCCATATCCTGAGGATCAGATTTTATCTTATTAAAATATTCATTGCCTTCTTCACTAAGGCATCGCCCTTATCCAAAGGATCTGATTTTATTTATTAAAATATCGGTTGCCTTCTCCCTTAAGTCTCCTAAACTGCCTTAGGTGAGAGAATTGACCTTCCAGAAGCAAATCAGATCTAATTTGAGGTGGGTCGACCAGCCAAGGAAGATAATATTATTTTATCTATTTTAAAACTCACCTCCTTGTTTGCTTTGACTTGTAAGTAGACCTCTTTGTTTGCTTTGACTTGCAAGTGGACCTCCTTGTTTGCTTTGACTTGCAAGTGGACCTCCTTGTTTGCTTTATTAATAAAATATGATCAACATAATGCTTTATTTTTTTGTTAAGGATAATTTCTCTCCAAAATTTATGATTCTCATGACCAATATCATTCCCTTATCTCACCATCTAACCCACAGGAATGCTGGATGGGCTAGAATTAGGTCACCAAGATGTCACTTTGAGAATGGGGACATTATAGATGAGAGTTGGGTTGTATATTTTAAGTGTAAAAGATAAACAAATAAGGAATTGAAATGTGTGTAAGATCAGCCAAGAAATCTGATGTAAAAAAGTTATGAGAAAAGCAATAAAATCAGCTATTTCCAGTGTGTTGGTGTCACTGTTCTGGTTTAAAAATTAGCAAGACTAAAGTTACAGGTTCCTCATTTTTTATTTCATTTTTTTCTGATTTTGAATCAGTAAAGTGGTTTCATTTGTTGACTATTGGATCTGACATAAGTCAGCAATATATGTCTTTGAATGCACATAAAAATCAGCTTGTTGGGGTTTGATGTTGAGATCCATTCTGAGTGTTTTTGGTAGGTTTGGGTTAGGGCTTTTCTCAGCTATGGGAGTGCATTTTGATATATGAATAGGGTGGGTTTTTATCTGATGTTTTGAGTCTGGTAGTGGCAGTATCATGTGATCTAGCTATGGGTGTTTTTGGTAGGTTTGGCTTGGGGTTTTCCTCAGCTATGGGAGTGCATTTTGATATATGAATAGGGTGGGTTTTTATCTGATGTTTTGAGTCTAGTAGTGATGGTATCATGTGATCTAGCAACAAGGAGAAGGCTACACTTCATTGAGTCCCCTATTCTCAACTATATCAGAGTGTGTGTGTGTGTGTGTGTGTGTGTGACTGAGAGAGAGAGAGAGAGTGGGCTAGTGTGCATGAGTAAGGGTGCACATTTTTACTTCATTGAGTCCCCTATTCTCAACTATATCAGAGTGTCTGTGTGTGTGTGACTGAGAGAGAGAGAGAGAGTGGGTTAGTGTGTAAGAGTAAGGATGCACATTTTTATGTATATATCAGTGTGTATATGAGGTTTGAACATACAATTTTGTATACATACCCCATACAACACAAACAAAATTATATTTTGTGCCTGTATTAGTTGCTTGAGACTGTCAACTAACATTTACATGTCCTTTGACTCTTTTACTAGTGATCAATTTCAACAACTAATATCATTCTTCTGAGTACAGTTCTAGAATGAACCCTCAGTTAGCCAAATCCAGTGTAATCAGCAAACACAATGAAGGAAACCTGGGTTTATTGAAGCTTTAGCCTTCCAATCTAATAATGTTGATTTACCCAGCTATACCCCTCTGCCTAAAAATGGATTCTAAATGCTTGCAAAGAAAAAAATAACCCTTTAACTACAAATTGGAGATTGAGTAATTTTGGTTACAGCAATCCATCTTCCAAGGCATTTAAAAGAGAAAAAAGTGTCTCGTACTTTAAAAGAATATAATACACTACCAATGAAAATGAAACTAGCTTTAAACTATTGGAATGATTTGAAGGCTTGGTGAAACTCCTGCAAAGCCATCATCAAGGCATGGTTGTTCAAGCCTGACAGGGGAGTTACATTGACGCCCCGAGAGAATGGTGACCAGTGCAGTTCAGAGGACAAATCTAAAAACAGCTCGATGATCTACAAGAGGATGATGGAGGAACTTTTTACTAGCCCCATGGCAATCAAAGGTAAATCTAAAATAGTTTAATCTAGTCTAATAAAACAAATTCTGTCCTTAATTGATTTTTAAGTTCTCATTTAGTCAAATTTGTCTTAAATTCCATTTCCGAACTATATGGGGGGAGGATTGTGACACTAATTAATGTAAACTTCCAAACCTTTTGTTCCAAATCCTGCCAGTTCATCACTATACACCCACATGGCATGGTAAGTAGATCCATGTTCCATATGATTTTTGAACACCCTCAATAAAGTTGGCGCATAATTCACACTGCCTTATGTTTGCTTTGCGAGTTTCAAACTCATAAATCTGACCCTTAGAACCAACCCCCCACATCGCTTTTTTTCCAACTCATGCACTAATTCATACATGGAGAAAGAAGAAACATTGTTTCTTGATCCCTGCCACATTCATAAATAGCCATGCTTATTACATGACAAATCGTCCACTCCAAATGTAAAGGGCATGTCCTATAAATATTACCTTTGACAGATTTCCTAGCAAGAAAGACATGACACTCCATTCAAGCCTTATAGTACCAAACAAATCCTTATATGCTAGTTGCTTAACAAATGAGCTTAGATAACATTTGTAAGTGGAATGGAGCAATAAACAAAAGGTGCCTGTAATATTATTTATACAAACAATTGGTTTCAACATCATATGAGTGGTCCAGCTGATAACAAGGGATGCTGGATTACTCTAGAGACAAAACATTTCAACCTATTTTGAAAAGGCAATTTTTTTATCATCAGGAAGATGGAAAACGCCCATGAAGGCTTCTCCACTACAATTGTCACATCTATCTCCTGAATTGGAAATGCTATTTGGAGTCTACTACCTTTATCTTTCCTCTAGATTAGCTAGTTCTTCATCAAGCACTATCTTTTTTGTCAGGTGAACTTCATATGTCTATCATTCACTAAGAAAGAAACCTTCCATTGGTCATCCAAAGGTTGGCATACAACTAACATGCAATCAAATACCACAGGGGTAACACATTTGAAATAAAATTGCACCTACAGTGGTAAAACATACCACCTTTTTTATCTATTAAAATAGGATAACTTCTATTTGGATATTAGTTCACATTCCATTGTTGCGTTACAAGGTTAACTGATCCAAAAATGAATCAAGAAAATGACTGAATTGCACTATGGATCCATAACAAAGTATTGCATAGCTTGTAGGACACTTTTGTTGAAGGAAGCAGATGTTTTTGAGCAGAAAATAGAGGAGTTTTTGGCAGTTGTGTGAAATCATCAATTTAAACATGGGAAGATTATGCAGCTGTTGGTTCTCAAAAGAGATGGTTTCTTAACTGTTGGGATAATTACTTAACTGACAGTTTTGTCACACATCCAAAAACGGGCATGTGCTATTCCAAATTCTGCACTTTTCAATGATCTCATGACCTTTCACCTTTTGTTTCGGCTCGAAAAAAACATACATATACAATGTAAATGCATTGTTGCACATAGACATAGACAAAATTGGTTGGAGGAAATTGTTGGGAAATTGTGTTTCAACCTTGCAATTATACAAAGGTTATTGTTCATAGGATATATATATGAATCCTAGTTACACCGATAGGTGTAACATACAATGAGAGCATAGGGTGGAGAGGAGTGGAATGCATGTAAACAATTTTTTGTTAACTTTTTTCAGAAAACTCCTAAATGGCCGACATACATTAAATAAATGATATATTGTAAATCTAGACCGTTAATATGAGGGTGTCGTACTACGTTTGTAGACGGCGATGTATTCTGAGAGTCTGATATCGGTCGTATGTCTCTTGATCTTTGATGGTGATACTCCTGTGAGTAGCTTGCTCTGCAATTATATTGTAATCTTTGTGATTTCCGAATAATATATTGAGTGGCTTTTGGAGTGTGGGGTTTTTCTCCCGAAAGGGTTTTCCCCATGTAAATCACTGTATCATGGTATGCATAATATTTATGTTTATTTTTGTTTAAGTTTTTGTAACTGTTAGAAATATTTGTAAAGTTTTGCATTATTCTCCTCTCAAAATTAGTGTAAGAAGTTGTCCCGCTACTTTAGCTTCCTTACAAGTGGTATCAGAGCCTAATCACCTTTGGTTTCAGTTGAGGGTTGTTGGGTTTTTTGAACAAATCTGGAAGCTGAAGATGGAGGATTTGTTGATATATCGAGATCTATGGGATGCTATTGATGAGAATGTTTCAAGGATTGCAGACCCTACTCAAGCTGTTCAATATGATGTTATGGACCGTAAAGCCAAAGTTCTAATTAGACTATGCTTGGTAGACTCTATCTTAATTAATGTCCATGAAGAGACTTTTGCACAAAAACTATGGAAGAAGTTTGGTGAGATGTATCAAGTGAAATCTTTAGTAAATAAGATTTTTTTGAGGAAGAAATTGTATTCCTTGAGAATGGAAGGTGGACGAATCATAGACCACCTGGAAGCATTCAATATGTTGATGGATCAATTGGCATCAGTTGGTGTCAAAATGGATGAGGAGGAGAAATGTCAAATCTTTCTTTGTTCTTTGCTTGATTTGAGGGATTCTCTTGTTACGGCTATTGGGAGTACTTTTGTTATTTTGAAGACTAAAGATGTGGTGGATTCTTTTCTTTCTGAAAAGATGAGGAGAATGGTATCCATCATTGCCAAGGAAGCCCTAAATGTTCGTGCAAGGCCTAAGGAAAAGGCAAGAAGAATGAGAAGCGTGACAAATCCAAGTCCAAGGGGAGATCTAAATCTCCTGGAAAGTTCTAAATCTCTTGGAAAGTCCAAAGTTATTTGTTGGAACTGCGATAAGCTTAAAAATGTTCATAAGGAATGCAAAGAAGAAAAGAAGAAGAAAAAGAAGAGATTTGATTCTAATTATGATCCAAGAAGGAAGATGGCGACACATTCATTGCAGCTTTGGCAAATCGTGCAAGTAATGATGCATGGTTAATTGACTCAAGTGCATCTTTTCGTATGATCATTAATAGTGACTGGTTTTCTAAATATTTAGAATTTGAAAGAGGTAAGGTGTACTTGGGTGATGATTCTTATTTAAATATTGTTGGTCGTGATAAAGTTAAAATCGGATTTCCTGATGGTAGAATAAAAAGGATTGAATGGTGTTGCGTATCCCTGGATTAGCATGAAATCTGTTATCTGTGAACAAACTAATAGATGTGGGTGTGCAAGTAGTATTTTTTGATGCGGGATGTAAGATGGTTAGAGGTGCTATGGTGATTGCTAGAGGTGTCAAATATGGCACATTGTATAAGCTTGATGCATGCACTGTTGAGTGCGTTAGTACTTCTGTGAAAAGAAAGTATGTGGAAGAGGTGAGGGTTTCATCATCAGCAGATGGTCATGGCTTTTAGGTACCCTAGGGTACTCTTTCTTATGAATCAAAGTTACCTGCAGAGAAAACTATGTTATGGCACCAGGGACTTGGCCACATTGGAGAAAAGGGTCTAAGGACCTTGAAAAATAAAAACCCTTGTTGAAGGTTTGTCTGATTATAATCTTGAATTTGATTTTTGTGAGCATTGCATTTATGGAAAACAAAACCACGTTCAATTTTACTTGAGTTCTCATAAATCTTCAGGTGTATTGGATCTTATTCATTCTGATGTGTTTGGTCATGTAGATGTTCCTTCAATTGGTAAATCCACATATTCTGTTTCATTTATTGATGATTATAGTAGGACATGGGTATAATTTTCTAAAGAGTAAATCTGAAGTTTTCTATTGATTTAAAGAATTTAAAGCAATGGTTGAGGTGTAGACCGGAAAGAAAATAAAATGTTTGAGGACTGATAATGGCAATGAATTTTACTCTAATGATTTTGATAGATTCCATAATGATTGTGGTATTCATAGACAAAAGACAACTCTGTATTCTCCACAACAGAATGGAGTTTGCAAAAAGAATGAACAGGACACTGATGGAGAAGGCTAGGAGTATGTTGAATGGTGTTGGCCTAGAACAAAAGTTTTGGGCTGAAGTTGTTGCCACTATGTAATGTCCCCTATTGGTTTATCTATAAGTTTTGTCTTTTGGTCTTCTAAATTAATATATTCAATAGATTCAAAGTCAATATTTTTAATGCTAAATTCTCAATCTTATTAAGAGCTACTTCCAAAGGCTAATAATGGCTTGATTATCAAATCAGTTATATATATATATAGTTTTATATATATAATGTTTTGAATGATTTGTTGTTAAGTATATATATTACTCATAGATTGTTCCCTTTAAATATATTTTAATCTATAAATCTGTATACTGCTTTTCAAATCTAAATATATATCTCCATGCTTTCTTTTTCCTCCAGTCAGCGATCTCTTATGTTTATTTCCCTTATCTTCTTCCATCCCCTCTGGTTTGAAATGGTCCTCTTTTTATAATTACATCTGCCAATAGTCATATCCATTCACTAGTCGATGGATATGTTCCTTCTCTAAGGGGACATGCCCTTTGCCACTTTGGAGGGACATGTCTCTAGTTTAATCTAATCGCTGAAAATTTGAACCGATGCTTTAACTAAATCATCGCTGCCTTGAAATATTAATCGATGCGTGTAAACATATTAGTTTCTCCTTTTAAGTTGGAATTGTTTGCCTTTAGACTTTCTTTTCATTGCTGACTTGTTTATTTTGTCTTTATTGAACCTTTTGTTTTATTCAGCTGCTCTAATATCACTGCATTTTTTTATTGCTGCACTTGGATTAATTGCTACATCTTTTATTATGGTAATCGCTGTTAATTGCTGCATTTATTATTTATTAGTTTTATATGTATTAATAATATTATATTACAATGACTACAATAATAATATTTTAATATTTATTTTTATATTGTTATATTATAATTATAATATTATCTATGATAATTATAATTATAATAATAATACTTAGATTGCCATTATATTTATGTTTTTGATATTTCTCTTATTTAGTTATTTGTATTTCAATATGATAGCATTAAATTGCTAATATGTATTTTGTTATTTTTTTCATTTATTTGAATTTCAATGTGTTTGTTTGTTTGTAAACTAATACCTTATTTATCATATGTTTGCTTTATCATATGTTGATCTCCTTATTCTTCATTTGCGTAGAGAACTGGTTGTTCGTCGATCTTGCCTAAACATAGCATCCGAGTTAGTCAGGAAAAATATTCTAATATGTGTAAATTCGATTATCTGAATGTATATAATAGAAACATATTATTGTATATCTATTAAAAATATAAATATATTAAACATATACTTATCTTAAATACCCCTTTGTGATGGGGACATCACACACTGCTTATTACTTGATTAACAAGTCTCCTACATCAGCTCTTGTTGTTAAGATGCCTTTAGAGGCATGATCGGATCGCAAGCCTTCATTAAGACATCTTAGAGTTTTTGGTTGTGAGCCATATGCACATGTGCCAAAGTTGAAGCGAACAAAGTTGGAGAACAAAGCTGTGAAAAGTATTTTCATCAGATACAATTATGGTGTGAAAGGATAAAAACTTTGGGATCCAGTTGCACAAAAGGTAATATATAGTAGAAGTGTTATTTTTTGAGAAACTAAGCTTTCTTCTATGACATTGCAGCTAGAACAAAGTAAAACAAGAAGAGGTGATTCAATTTCCTTCTACACTTGAGAAAGTTGAATTGAGGCCCATGGATAGACAATCAGTTGAGGAGAGCTCATCTAGCTCTGAATCTTAAGACGAGGAGGAAGAACCTCCAACTCAACTTGTTCGAAGGTCTACAAGGCATAGACAACTACCTGAAAGGTATTCACCTGATGATTGGAGATGTATTTTTGATTTGAATACTAACATGGATGAACCTAGATCTGTAGAAGAGGCATTAGGTATGAATGATGCAAAGTCCTGGAAGATTGCTATGGATGAAGAAATGGCATCTTTGAAAAAGAATGATACATGATACATTGCCTAAAGGACGAAAACATGTTGGTTGCAAATGGGTGTTCAAGAAAAAAATTGGTTCAAATGGAAGTATTGAGAAGTACAAAGCAAGGTTGGTTGCGAAGGGTTACTCTCAAGTTGAGGATGTTGAGGCACCAACTCTCACAAAGCACCAACTTCGATTTGTAGAGGCACCAACCTCGAACCAACTGAAGCACCAACTTCAGTGTTGCTGAAGCACCAACTTCAGACTTCAAATACAAATCTGCAATACACTGATTTCAAGCACTGCCTTCACATGAACTGTGAGGCTCACATCTACATACACGCTGTCTTAGCTCAGTAATTTCAAAAATGTCTTCACTTAACAGCAAACTCTCCCTGCACAATACCTCTCAACAAACTTACAATCACAGAATATAAAGTCCGCCCCTTTCACACTATCCCTGAAGTCCAAATTCACTTAAGCTCATGCAGCTCCTATTTGAGTTTACACACGGCAACATCTCTTCACAATTGACTCAACCTAAATCACAACCAGAAACTGAACTCTGCATTTTATCTCACACAGTCGACTATAGACTCAGAACCATATAGAAAGGCCCATCGCTCTATTCTATTCTCGTCCTCAGCTCACCTATTAAAGATTGAATACAGACAAGTCTTTAAGGCTTCGCACATAACTTATCTACACCTCTTTTGAAATTGTTTATATATAAATTAAATGTAGCCGCTTCATCAACTCCAATCAACAATTTTTAGCCCAAAATAACACACAAAATAATGAAGGCACCACCGCTAAAGGAGTAATTGTCACCCAACAAAAATTTGACAACCACGAATCCTGCGATTTTAAAAACCATACAACTGTGAATTACTCCCGAATGAAAGCAGCGATTATGCCGACCAAAAGAAATCTCTATTCAATGAACACGTCCTCGTGATAAGATTCGCTGAAGGATATTAATAAAAACATCTTCAAAAAAAACCACACCACGCTGGCTCAATCCATTTTTAAATTGTCACCTGGCAATTCAAACCTAGCGGCATACACAAAATAATAAAAGAGTCGATAGCATACACCCGCAAAAGCACTAGAAAATCTCAAGGTCGTTTCACAACTAGACATTTAAAATATTACAAGCTTTCCCATAAGCACAACACGATACTACCTGCCTTCACAAATGAAATAAAATCATCGGGCCATTTTTAGACACAAGCTGTTACAAAAAAAAAATGCGCTCCAAAAAATAAACGTCAATGAAATGGCAAAGGAATAAGGATTAAAGGATTGCTGGAAGAATTCTAAAGAAACCGTCGAAATCAATAGCCCCTCCCAAATAAAAGATGTGGCCTGCATAAAAATTTACTGCTATACATAAAGAGAGCCACCCACAACACCTGTCTTAAGGAGTGCAATTTTTATTTCTCTATCTCATATAAAATTCGACTTTCGGCTTGGTCTTATTCATCCCATGCAAAAAGATATTCCCTAAGCCGGAATAGAAACGTCTCTGCCAAAAAAAAAAGACAATGATAGACTTTAAAGGCCATGTCCTCTAAAACATGGAAAGCTCAATTAAATCGTCGATAGGCAAGGAAAGTCTATTCATTATCGAGCTCCACCAAAATAATAACCGCATTGCCAAAGATTAAACACTATGACCTCATAAAGGATATGCGATATTAATCAAAATGGACGCCCTCTAAAACTGAAGCCTTTGCAAATATAAGAAGACACGATTTCTGTCCAAATTCACATGCATGACACTTGTCCTGAAAGCCGTCCAATATTTTTTGAAGCCGTCATAGGCGTTGAAATTATCCTTTATCGATATCAAATTCAAAAGCATTTAAAATATGCCGCCCATAAACACAAGACTATGAGATGCTTTCAATTATTTCTAAAGAAGCTATGACAAAGGTCTACGAACAATGAAGCCACGTCCATATAAACTTGCCACCATTTGTCAAAATAAAATAAATTTACTTGAGCCAAGAAACTGCCTCATAAAGACTCTCTCAAAAAAAGGTCTGAAGTCGATAAAGCCTTCTCATAAATGAATTCTTCTTTGTCTTATTTAAGCTGCCTAACATAAAGAAGAAATCGAACCTTCGAAAAGATTAGACTTTTCAACTGTTGACACATATGTTGATAAGTAGGCTAGCAAATAGCTGATGCAGACAAGTAGGCACTCAACCAAATCGGCAAGCAGCTTAACCAAGCAAACAAGCAGCTCAAACACACAACCACGTAGCTCGAGCAAGCAAACACCTAGCTCAACCAAGCAGCCAGGCAGCTCAAGCAGCTCAACCATGACATCAATGACAAAACATTCTAACAAAACCATCCTTGGGTCATTGCCATCTTACATCACCCAAATATAAACGTTTAATGTCCACACGCGAGCTTATCTTGAGTGCCTCGTGTTGTGGTAGTTTGAAGGCTTGAAGCACTACGTAATTGCATACATCGTGCTGTGTCCGAAATTCTATTACTTGTTGGCATGTGCCCAAGCACATATCTATCGAGCACAAGTTCTTGTGTATTGAAAACCCATCAGTGGTTTTTCATGCAGCCTATTCCCAACGTGTGTATTTCACAGTGACCAGCTGATGTCAAGTAGTTGGTCATTCTGTCAAAAGAGTTCTATTAAAAAACATGATTAGATCTTATAATAGCATGTCCATTTTGGAAGGTCAAAAGAATGTCACTTCAAATTTTCTATGGAATAGCTAGATTGTCTCTATCAGACAACTCCCTGTTGGTTGTGCTACATTCTGACCACGCATTTATTTCCACACCCAATTTCAATGCTACACAGCAACACAAGTGGTATGCACTATATATAGTGAAGTTTTGCTCCTTTAAACGGGTTGATTGATGGCAAGATTGGGTTTTACATAGAGTTTCTGAGACTGGTTTTAATCACAAATAGTCTCCACATATTTCTCCGAGGGGTTGACTAATATTGCATTTGGTTGCACATATTGGGTGCCCTTTGTAATCTTTCATTTATTTCTGCAATTTCATTTGATTTTCATTTATTTTCTTCCTTGTTTACTTTTGTTTGAGCGCTTTGTTCACATTCATGAGACAATTGTTCAATCAACCCACTACAATGTTGCACCAATCTAGTATCAAAGTTGAGTGTTCTAAGTCCGAGAGGTGAGCTTGCAAGAGTTCCATTAATGAAACTTTGTTCTAAGTGTCCTCACATTGCAAGTGAACTAGAGGATCATAATTTCTGGCAATTAGAGTTCACAAAGGATCAAAATTTGGCTTATAGGAATCGGAACATTGTGTGTACTCCTGTAACAGGTGGGACCATAAAGCAAGCATCTTAGTACATAGAATCAATGATATCAAATCTTCCAGCTCAAATTGGCAGGATTTTTCAATCCTCTGAAGCCTTCCAAAAATATAGCATTACTTGATTCTGGAAATTTGTGATCCACTCAAAGCATATCACACCTAAGATAAAATACAAAACAAACAGAGAACTAAAAGCCATGTAAAAGCATTTTAGTACATAGAATCAATGATATTAAATCTACCAGCTCAAACTGGCAGCATTTTTTAAAATATTTTATCCACTCAAAGCATATCACACCTAAGATAAAACACAAAACAAACAGAGAACTACGAGCCATGTAACATTTCCAAAATAAAAACCTAAGATAAAATACAAGACAAACTGTGACTAAAGCTATGTAACATTGCCGAAGAAACTTGGATGCAAGAAATGTTTCCATTATTTCCAGACTTATATGTTCATAATTAGATGCAATATAAGATACACTAACCAATGAAAAATATACATTGTTGAAACCAACGTAAGTCTTTGAACCGAGAAAGCAAAAAGAAATCAAAACAAAAAGAGTAGAATTAAATAAATGATAACTGAGATAGCTGAGGGCATCATGCTAGAAATTATCTAGCCTTCTCTAAGTGCGTAGTTAGAAAACAACAAACATGAAAGAAAAGAGCTCAACTACTAGAAGCATAGCGAAAATACATGCATTTTCCAATAAGGTCATATAAAATACATTATAAAATTGCTACGGCAGTTTTATCCATGTTTCTAGTGTGTTATATGTTGTTCCATTCAAAATTATGCAATAAATTATAACATTAATGTTTTCATTATTCCATAGGTTAGAATAACACCTACCCAGCAACCAGATCCACAAGATTTGTGTATAATTGTTCATCACGAAGCCTCTGTATTTCTGAAGAAGTTGAATCCATTGCTTGAAAGTCAACCATATACCTTGTATGAAGATACTTTACCGCAGCTTTGGTTTTCTCTAGCCCTTCTGAATTTCTCCCTCTCTTTTTCTGCTTATTCAACAATGCAATCTTTTTTTGATACTCAATTTTCATAAGCTCTCCTGCCTGTAGAAATGCATATCAAACACAACATATTATAAAAAAATATCAAATAAAGCTCTCATAGCAATAAATCCTTGGTCTCGTACTTATGTTTTATCCATTTTCATATTCTTATATGACAACAGGAACTGCAGTCTATTTAATTTAATTTGATCCCCATTCACACCTTCACTTCATCATAAAGTTTCTTTTCCCATGCCAACAACTTGTCCAATACAGAAGCATGGGTCTCCTTCTCTTCATTCACATTATCATTCCCATCTTCTGAGTTAGAAAATTTAAATGACCTATTCCATGTTATTGCACGCTTTACCCGATCTGGATCAATCATACCTACACAAAGTCATCCACTATGAGTTAATGTAGCTTGCTATGCAATAAAAAAGGATAACGTATACATAAGCAAATCAAGACAAAATGCATTTACTATATGAATAAAATTGTTTCAACATTCAAACCATAATAATAGAACATAATATTCTGTTAAACTTGGTTATAGAGGGGGTTAAAACTTTAGAATATTGATTAGTTCTCAAATGGCAACATTAATAAAGCTGGGACAGGATTAATTAAACAGAACTGGGAGAAGACAATATCTTTGTCGTTAGGTTTGGATGCATTTCCAACAATATGGCTGATTTCTGTTTTTAATCCACAGGGCGAGGATCAGTAAAAGTCTAGGATAGCAGTTTGTGGATAACCAAGACCTGCTTCCAGTGATAAATGTAGTTAAAAGCAGCTGCTAGATTTTATACAGGAAACCAAAGATCTAATCAAGGACCTGACAGAGCGGACACCAAAAATGTAAAAGGGTAAAAAGAAGCATTGCAAACTTATGGCCAGCCATGAAATATAGCCCAAGTGAAAAAAGAACAAGATTTAGTTGGTAACGAGCAGAAGTTCTACAACATGGCAGCAAGGGAAGAACAATAGAAATAGTGAAAAGAAAGAAAAAAAATTATACTAAAATCCGTGAGATGAAAATGGGGGGGAATGATGCACTTAAATTTATTGCCTTGAGTTGAGATAGAGAGAAATGTTGCTGCAATTAGATGGAAACAGCATGGGATGAGCTGAGAAATATTGAAAATAAAAGGAAACAACCAAATGAGTGGAGTTAAGGATGCAAACGAAAAAATATCCTCCAGGGAAGCACAAAGCCAACAACATGCAGAATTCAAAAATCACAAGGAATACAAATTTTGTACTAGCAAAAGGAATAAGGATTAGTGTTGAGGAATTTCTTTCACATGCATGTGATTTGGTTAACATCTGTGAGGATGAAAGAGTCCAACCCCAAACTATACTCCAACTAATCAAAATGATGGACGAGCTTGTAGATGCACTGGTAGCAGCAGGAAGAGAAGCAATACACAGAGATCACCTGAGGTTGAAAACAATAATTCAAGATTTGGCCAACCCAGGGAAGTTCAATCACAAACCAATTCTTGATGAAGTCTAAATTTTAAGCATTATAATTTGTATTTTGTATGTCATTCTTTGAAGGTACAGATATGTCTCCATTCTTCATTGTAACTGGTATGTGAACAACAGGATTCTCAGGCAAATCATGGTTTATTTGGATACTCTAGCAATTCTCACATATGACAAGGAGGCGAGAAGCAGGAATTTCCTCTAAGATACTAGATCCATAATTTTATGAAGTCAAAATTATTCATTCAAGCTAGACGCAAGCATTTCTAATTTCTGAATTTCTTGAGAAGTGAGAACCTATTTCAAAGACATTCAACCTCTTCCAAAGCAAGACAAACATTGCATTTATAAGAAGCTGATATTATTGAATAAAGCTAAATACAAGCATATCTAATTTCTGATTTTCTTGAGAAGTGAGAACCTATTTCAAAGACATTCAACCTTTTCAAAATCAAGACAAACGTTACATTTATAAGAAGCTGATATTATTGAATAAAGCTAAATACAAGTATATCTAATTTCAGATATACTAGAGCAGCCATTTCAGATACTCTGAACCATGTCCAAATCAAGAAGAAAATTGCATATTTTCCCCCACAAGTTTCTCCACTTCTCGTACTAAAATTGCCCAGCTAACCAAATGTTAACTAAACTAAACATCAATCGCCTTTGATTACCATGTTCCTTAAGATAGCTACCAAACTTCTACTCTCTCTTTGCTCACGGACCACTTACACCACAATATGAAGCCAACAAAGATAACAATGGAAGAACATGACTCCACACATCTGCTCATGCATCTACACAATCACCTTTGATTACCATGTTCCTTAAGATAGCTATCAAACTTCTACTCTCTCTTTGCTCACAGACCACTTACACCACAATATGAAGCCAACAAAGATAACAATGGAAGGACATGACTCCACACACCTGCTCATGCATCTACACACACACCTGCTCGGCTCTGGTCGTGCTTCCATTCTGCAGATTCACCCTTGCCACTACATGATATCTACATCTTGCCTGTGCTCATTTGCTAAATCTGCTGTCAGCATTTCCTGTTGTAGCTAACTTACATTCTGTTGTTGACATTTTTCTTCTCAGGCCAATTCTGCACAGACTATTCCTAGGGTTCACAAACCTCTGTTGTAACAAAAAAATTCTTCACTTGCTGCTCTAGACCCCCCCATATATAATATAATGTTCCCTTCTACACATCAGCCTCTACAGATTGGTCTCACACCTCTGCAAATGGCCATGTTACTGTAGATTCTTCAGTCGGCCCTGTCCAACTGTTCTGCGCTTTCTGTTTTTTCAGAGGTTTATCAGAACACCTGATACCGATAATCGAATAATCACTACACCAAAACTCCAGTACGGTAGCTGTGTACCAGAATTTCCAAAATTGAAAAATTTGGTTCCAAACTTTAGAAACTGATTTCACTTCTCCAACAACTTCAAGAGAAGGACAGTATCATTAATGATTTGCAGGCAAGTATCTTTGTGCTCTCACACCTCTCCTACCATCACGACACATTTTCAGCAACTCCAGGTGACCATTTCTTTGATCCAAAACAAACAATCAGAGTTGTTCCTTCAGCATGATTACCTCAAAAAGGAAACAACAGTGCATCAAGATTCCATCAAGCAACAGGTGGATGAACAAAATTACTGGGTTCAAGTGGTTAAGGGTGGTCAAAAACCTCATCCTGTTATTGCAACTGTTGTTCAAGCCAAATTTGGTGTGGGAAAAGATAGGCTCGCAAAAGTGCTTGACCTTATGTTTCGTGGACTTCCTTGGCTAACTGAGCCCCTATAAGCTGCTTGTTAGTGTTTGGTAGCTAGAGGAGATAAATTTTGGCTGGGTTTTTCTCCCTTGAGAAAGAGGGTTTTCCCAGGGTATATGCTGTGTTCTATTGTTCATGTGTTGTTGTATTTCTGCTTCCTGTTAAATCTGATCCTAAAACTAACATGGTATCAAAGCCAGGTTCGGGGGGAAGATGTGATCAGATTTGTCTAGGCATCAACTGAATGAGGCAGAGATATATTGGGGCTTTGGCGGACAAGAGGATTATCACGGAGAATTGATTGACGTTTGGAATTTGGTGAAGAAGATCTGAGATCGATACCTCTCAGATGATGAAGTCTTTGCTGGACGAAAATCCAGTCAGGTATTCTAACATAAAGGATGTGGCATAGAGAAGTATCCTGCATTGGAGAGTATATGTTATCAATCTATCTTCTTTCAATAAGGCGAGAGGGACGGATCGTCTTAAGTTTCAAGCATCTTGTATTATGCTTACCAAAATGATTATCATTGAGGAGCAATTATCATTGTGGCTTCATAGCCATCTCAAGGCATTGACAATCTCTTCAATCAAAGGCGAAGGGATAATATAAACAAATTAATGCCAAATGACCACCCTTATAGTTATTTGGCAGTGTTTTATCGAAGGGTTGATGTCTTTATAGAACTGATTGCCATTGGGCGATTAAATGGAGATATTCATACAGCAAAAGAACAAAGGTTGAGTCCATTTATTGTGGCTGTGTATATAAAGGAATCAGGAATATTCTTATTCCACATTTCATTGGAACAGAAGTACTCACAGTTGCTCTTATCCGGATGTTGGGTATGTCGGGAGTCATAAGGTGATACCAATTATATTAATCTAGGCGTTTGGAAGATCGATAACCATATGTAACTGAATGCTAGTGGTGATCTATGAAAGTCTAAGAAGCCGTAAAACACCAGTTGAGAACAATATACGAATAGAAGGAAACTCAGGAAGTCTATTTCAAAGATGCACTTAAATGCCTGGCACACTGAGGCCTAATGTTTATGTTCTCTAAGCACTTGCTGCTGCTATTAACTCAAGTCTAGAAGTTCGGCCAAAGCCAAAGGCTCGGCCTGAACGAATATCGTCAAAGTCAATACAGTCGGATATGGAAACAGAGAAATCATCAAGAACATTTGTTGGTCGAGGGGCTTCATGAGTTGGAGCCATAGTAGGATTGTTTTCCCATTGTGCAAAAGATTTGGAATCCATTGATGACAAGGGAGATCTTAAGAGGAACCGTGGACAAAGGGAAGTGATAGTAATTACGCGATTACAAAAGTTAACTCACATTCGCCATAGTTGGGGACATGGCTCATACTGTATTGAGCATTTCAATTCATCTCTAGTGAGGGTTCACTGGGTCTGAAAAGATAAGTGCAGACCTGAAAAAGCGTGTAAGCGCAGCACTTAGGAGATTCTAATTTCAACGAGATAAGTATTTCATGTTTGAATAATTAATGTTCATGAATTTTTATGTAGTTATTAATTCATGCTATAACCTTGGGATAGTGAATCGTGTATGCTTCTAGCATTGGTATTTCTCTTCGGGATAGTTGAGTTCTATGAACTATTATTGAACTCTATAAAATGCTTTCAGGATGGACCGAGAAGCATAAGAGATTGCATTCAAGAGAAGAAGAGTTTGATGCATCCTGTGAGGAAGTCGCGCAAGCTGAAGAATGGAGACACAGCTTGTAGCCATGGGACTGAGTTGGTAGCTGGAGACATCTCTCGAAGAGGAAGAACCCATACAGATTGTCACTATGATCAGCCTCTTCGAAGAGGAGGAATTAACATTCAGAGGGAGTCTGACAAACCAACAGAGGCAACCTTGGACGAGGAGGTCAAGAGGTTGATGCAAGAACGTGGAGCTTCAGAGGGAGTCACATCATCTTGAAGATCTGTTATAATGTATATTTCTCCGTGATGGAGAAGTATGAGGTGAAAGCCCTTGTTAGTGTATATATCTCTGTGATGGAGAAGTATGAGGTGAAATCCCTTGCTAGTGTATATTTCTCTGTGACAGAGAAGTGTGAGGTGAAAGCCCTTGTAGTGTATGTTTCTCTGAGACGGAGAAATATGAGGTGCAAGCCCTTGTTCATCTCTGAGACTGAGATGAGACATCACGTTGAGAGACTCCGTGATGAATCCTTTGTACTTGTGTTTTTTCCACACATGGGAGTAGCCATGGTGGACGTCATGTTGAGAGACTCCATTACGACATCACGTTGAGAGACTCCATGATGGGCACTTGTACGTGTATTTTTTTCCACACATGGGAGTAGCCATGGTGGACGTCATGTTGAGAGACTCCATGACGACATCACGTTGAGAGACTCCGTGATGAACCTTCTGTGCTTTCCACAAATGGGTGTAGCCATTGTGGGCGTCATGTTGAGAGACTCCATGACCTAGATATTTGGGAAATATCTCCCTAGCTAAGAGGGAGTGTTAGTGTTTGGTAACTTCAGGAGATATTTTCTCCTTAATTAAAGGCAAGCGGCCTTCATATTGCAAATTATATTTTATATTTATATTTCTTGAATGAAGTCGACCCTTGTGAAGAGTTGCCTTGCTTGTGAAGAGGCACCTTACCTTGTATATAAAGAAGGCGATGCTCATTCTTACATTAGATATAATTCTAAAGACATTCACAAGACATTAAGGAGTATGTACTTCTACAGCAGAGTATAATATTGCTTAGTGCAGATCAATATCAAGGAGAGATTATTATCATTGTGTATTTTGCATCTAAGAGAGGTGTGATTTATCATTGCATCATATTGGCCTTGAGTTTGGCCTAAGATTGTTAGCAGATTTCTGCTCATTCAATTCAATATAGAGGAGATAAATTTTGGCTGGGTTTTTCTCCCTTGAGAAGGAGGGTTTTCCCAGGGTATATGCTGTGTTCTATTGTTCATGTGTTGTTGTATTTCTGCTTCCTGTTAAATCTGATCCTAAAACTAACACTGCTCACACCTTCCCATGGGACTCTCTTGATTTGAAAGACATCTCTCTAGACAGAGCCAAGTCAACTCTAGATAACACTCTTGTAATCAGATTCTGGTATAGTGAAAAGTGTTTAGAAGCCCTTAGAGCTAAAAGTATGCTTTTCTGTCTTCCTCAAAACAAATTTCTAGATGCAGATTTCACACAATTTCAAGTGGATGAGCTCAGGAAAGGTCGTGCTCTAATTGCTGTGGCATGGAAAGAGAACAAGTGGCCATTGTTAAAGACTGCAAAGCTATTAAATTATTATTCATGATTCCCCACCTCAGGGTGATCATGCTAGCAAGGCAGCCAAAACTGACTGTAAATCAGGTTTCTAATTGGTTCATAAATGCATGTGTATGCCTTAGGAAGCCTGTGGTAGAAGAAAGAGCAGCAGTAGCAGCTCAAAAGGAAAATTTCACTGAAGTGGGAAATGCTTCTCTAATTAAATGGGCACCTCTGCAAGATGACGATTTTAAAGCCAAGACTTTAACTCCACTGGATGAATTGTGCTTGAGTGTCTTGGCAAAAACATTGAACTCATTGAGTCATTGGAAGGAATCCCTAATGCAACAAAGAACAAAATCTGTTGAGCTAAAAATGAGTTAACACCAGTAGTCATGGTATAAAGTGTTGAAGGATGTTGCTTGGAATTTGCTTGGAATTGGCTGACATCTAAGATCAACCAGCTTTGCTTGCTTGAGAGCAAGCAAATTTGGGAAGAGAGGTTTTGTCATGTCCCTTTTTTCAATCCACAGTTGTTTGGTGAATGAACTGTCAGCGTAGGATTAGCTAGTAGTTGCTTTAAATTTTTAATTAGAAACTGCATTTTAGAAATAAGGCAGTTGAGTCTTGTGTCTTCTTGTTGAGTAGTGGCTGAGTATTTGTGTCTTCCAGCTGAGCAGTGGCTGAATCTTCAATGCCTATCAGTTAACACCACTACTTAAGCAGTGGATTCAGCAGTTAACTGCCACCAATTAAGGAGTGATTGCCTATGATTGTGAATTGATAGTTTTGAGTGAGTATTGTTCAATTAGCTGCCTACATTTGAGGAAACTAATTGTCAGTTAGTTGCAACCGTTTGTAGACTGACTTCCCATGATTGAGGATCACTGGGAGTGGGGTCTATAAAACAGAGCACAAGGAAGAAGATAAGGCACTTTTGGAAAATTAATAAACATACAACTCTCATTTCAGTGTTTATGGCATTGCCACAGCAGCTATCGCATTGGAGATGAAACCCTGCAGGCATGAACATATCACCTTGCAGACAGAAACCCTCAAGAGCTACCACCAGTTAGTATAGACCTTGTGAGCTAGAAGTACCCAATAAGTTGTATTGGATTGGTGGACTTCCCACTGAATATATTCCGTTGCAGAAAATTATAAAAAATATAAAAAGGTATAATTGTTTCTAGAGTATTTTGTGTCCATTATTTGTGCCTTTGGTAGGGGTTACTATATGAGCACCTGCATTCATATGGTAAATGTGAAACTTTTAGGATCTAATTACACAAAATGATCAAATCTGTATATAGAAATATGCAATTTGGCATCCTCCATAAGCAGAATTTAAATGGGTTGTACAATCTCCTGCATTCAAGTGAGACATCTTTCAAAGAATACGTCAGTTCACTCATTGTTTGCATGTTCATACCATTTATGTTGGTTCCGTATGATATCAGTAACATCTTGGGTGCCAGGGTGCCAGACACAGGCATGTTTTGCATGTTCATACCATTTATGTTGGTTCCATATGATATCAGTAACATCTTGGGTGCCAGACACAGGCATGTCTTAGATATATTCCAATTATTAGAAATACAAGTATGGAATGCTAGCAAATTAACATCCTCAATCAATAATACAGCTCCTTTGACTACAGATCTTCAAATTCTACTGATGACAAGGAATCCTACTTATCATATCGTTATTGATGTGTTCTCTCTTAGTACAGCTATTGCTTTTGCTATAACTCTAACTTACAAGTGTTGCTAAAATTTGATTCTCCTGGATAATCTACTTTTTGTCTCTTTGTATTCCTCATCATTTGCACTTCCTCCTATCTTTGTAGTTGTACTTTGATGTACCCGTATGAAACTTAGTACTGTGTCATATTTTCATTTATCTACCCCTTACATTTTTTGAAATCTTGTCTGCCATGCACTGTCCTGTTGATTATTTTCTTACTCTCACAAGATCATGAAACAATCATCAAAGATTGTAACTCCAACTGTATAAATAAGTCAGAGTTTTGAACAATTTGGAGTGAAAGAGTAGAGGTGTGCACAAGGGAGACAAGGCACGCCATTCCAAAGAAGGAAGATTAAAAATGTGGGCATCAGCATATTGGCACACGTTGATACAAAGGGGGTGAAGTTTAAATTTCTAAAAATCCAGTGTAATGGTGCGAGCTTGAACAAATCTTCTCTATTTAGACATGCCTAAAAGAAGATAACCGCAGCTATTCAAAAAGGCTACTTTCATCTTTCTGAGTGGCTTCTCCAAACTCATTCAGGATGGTGCACAAACACACTAACATAAAAAGCTCCTTTCAATCGAATTTTCTACCCAAGGAAAAATATAATGATAGACAAAAGAAATTTTCGAGGTGCATAAAGAAGGAAAAACAAATGCATCATGTTCAGAACTTGAACTCAGTGTGGTGTATAGGTGTACACCAAGGATTAGACGCATGCCTCAGAAAACAATATCATTTTTCCTATCACCAAAGGAAGATTCATCAACATGAACTTAAGGAATCAAACCCACTTTCGCAAAGGAGTCAATTCATTGGCGTGCACCAAGAGTCTAACATGCACCAATACATAAAGAATCTCATTCAAAAAGTTGAAAATGTTTTTGCAGTGTATTGGCACACGCCAAGAGACTAGCACACCAATACAACATGTGTTCAGTTAAATTTTCCCTTTAGTGTATTGGCACACGCATAAAGGTGGTGGATTTTTTAAAATTTCAAGTCTAGTATACAGGCATGCGCCTAGACAAAGGTGCACACCAATACAAAGGAGGAGGAAATTTTGTTGCGAGCATGCCTAGTGTTCAAAAGCACGTCTAAGCTTACGAGCATGTCTAATATTGCTCATAAGCATAGGTACTCGCCAATACAAAGCATGAAAAAATTGCCAACCCATATCCAAGCATGCCTAGATAAGGGCACTATTGTACCCCAAATTAAAAAATTTGCTACAATTAGGCATTTTGAAGAAATGGTCAAAAGTCTTGTTAAAATTGTCAAAATTGGGAATTTGCATGTCTTGCATGAGGGTCAAAATCTCAAAATTTTCAAAATCTGACAATCTAGGTCTGCTTAGAGCGACCTAGTCTACAAAACCCAAATCCCAATTTTTCGGCCCTAAATTTTTTCTAGGTTTTTCTAGGTTTCTTCTCAAATGGATGAAGGCAAAATTTTCTAAAAATAGAAAGTTTGACTTCCAAGGTTCAAACTGATTTTTATTGACTTAAAATACTTCCTCATCAGGCTGGTCCAGTAAGAATCGTCAAAAGATCAGTTTTGCCCTGGTGGGTCTATTCTGTTTTTTCAAAAGTTGTTTCAAGAGCTCCAAGGTCATTAATGGAGGTTGCTCAACTGCCAGGTGTCAGATTTAAAGTCTCAAGCAATGTACAAATCAAGAAGCGACAGAAGACGATCGAGGAACAAAGAACGAAAAAATGGAGGTTGGAAATTCATGAAAATTGCAAAATTTTGACTAAGTTTGGAGACTTCAAGCGCCCCAACTCAATCTAGACGCCCATGATTCTATGCCTTAGTCATTTTTCCATCCCGGCAGTCGAAGCATGAATTGAGGAACGAGGAATGAGGGAGAAAGTGAAAAATGTGAAATAAAAACTCTCTGGAAATTATGGGTGCCCCAGCTAGCCAGGGGCGCCCATGATTTCAAGGTATCAGATAATGGAGTTAGGGTTTTTGCATTCAAGATGTTTTGTTCACAATTCTTCTGGCTCCGCAACGAATCCAACAACAGGTTCATCAAATCAACCAATCAGCCGGAATCTCAAATCAATCGGAGAAGTCTTGACGAAGTGGCAAATTGCAAACCATGAAAATATCAAAAAATAAACTAAGTCTGGGAACTCTAGGCGCCCCACGTAGCCAGGGGCGCCGAACCTTTTGGAGGACCTAATGCAGAGGTTAGGGTTTGCAAATATGTTCATTGTCTTCGAAATCTTGTCAACTATCCAGTCTATATCTTAGCTTGATCGTCGGATTCGTCTGTCACCAGCAATTGCAAATCAAACAAAGGACAAAGAATGGAGGATCAAAGTCTGAAAGTTGAAAATCAAGAAAAAAAATCTAAGTCTAGAGATGTTGGGCGCCCCAAGTAGCCAAGGGCGCCCAAGCTTCTGAGGGCCTAAAAGTGCAAATTAGGGTTTGTTACCTCCAGCAGCTTTTCTTCAGATTCAGTCCAGCTCTTCAACGGATTCAACGTTGAGCTCGTCAAATTTATCAAGCACAAGTTATGTCAAATTGAATGGGGGATGAAATTGTGCAAAATGGAAAAAGTCAAAAGCAAAGATGAAAATCTCAAGAAATATTCTAACATTGGGAGACTTGGGCGCCCCAGCTAGCCAATGGCGCCCAAGGATTTGAGGCTCTAAGATCAGTTTTCAAGAGATATCACTTCAAAAAGACCCCCCTCAAAATTCTCCAAGCTATCCGACGAGTCCAGCTATCAGTTCATCCAGCCTCTTGATCATCCAGAAACGAGAATTCATCCAAAGATCAAAGAAAACACAGAAATTGAAGAATGTCAAAAAATGGCTAACACTGGAAACTCTAGGCACCCCAAGTAGCCAAAGGCACCCAACATTTTGAGGGATCAAACGATGTTCTTATCCAAAATTGCCTCCAAGACAATCTCGTCAGATTCGATCAGGCTCCACAACGAGATCATCAACCAATTCACGGGATCAATCTAACATCCAAAAATCAAGATCAAACTGGGGTCAAAACTCAAGTTGAAGTTGAAATTTCAAGAAAATTGGCAAAGTCTGCTAGCCAAAGGCGTCCAAAGTTCCATGCCTTAGTCAAACTTTCCAAATTTCAACTTTCAACATCAAAAGAGTCCAAATTCGATGCACCTGCTCAAGATCGGCTTCAAGAAGTTCTAGAGCTAGATAATAAAACAGTTTTCAACCTAAAAACTTATTTAAGATGGCTTTGTGCATTCATTCTTCACAATTTTTGCAGGTGGCGTCAAAGAGCAAGAGAGGAGAAACATAAAATTTTATCCATTTCAAGATTCGAAGGCTAAAACTTGGTGATTTTTCAGAATTCATCATATTTTCCTAATCAACTCACACAAAGGCTTCCTTTTTCATGCTTTATTTTTCCAGGGCATCAATTTTCAGAAGAAGGGGATCATCTTTTTCAATTTTCAGCAATCTGGGTCAGCTTGGTTCATGATTCTCAACAACTTTGGAAAAAATTTCAACTTTCAAGAACCTGTTTTTTCACGCATGTTCAGGAAATCTTCAATATTTTCAAAATCTGATCAGCTAGGTTCATCCAAAACGTGACTCTGCACAAAACCTAGCTCTCAGGTTTTTTTCAAAAAAAATTCAAAAATTAGGGTTTCTGCTTTTTTAACCAGCCATCAATTTTCAAAAACGAATGATCTGGGTCTTCTTGCAATGAGATTCTCTACAAAACCCATATCTCAGATTATTTTTGAAAAATCTGTCTATTTGAAGAACAAAAATTAGAAAGCTAAATTTAGGGTTTGTGTAGAACTTGCCCGAGCATAGTCAAGTTTACAGTCAATCTTCAAGTTTTTCAGTATGGAGTACTCTCCCATCGAATTCAAGACCAAATCAGTGCTATATCGTAATTTCATCAAAACTTGTGAAACTGACTTGCATCGTGTCAAACCAGTGTTCAATTTGCGCGCTTTGGAAGACACAGGCAATGTTGCAATCAGACACCTTGGTCATTCTAGATTACTTGCAGCAGCATCAATTCCCACCTCAGTTCAAAGTATAGAGTTCGTGATTGCTTGTATCAAGCATTACAACCTCGCAACATGAGAAATTCAAGCAGTAGATGGAAGAATTGTTTGCAGCCTCAAGCCGGACATGATTGAAAAATGCTTTTCAATACCACCTTGGTCTAAAAATTTTGTCATCTCCATTGAAGAATGTGACAAGACATGCACAAGGATAAATACCGCAAGAAAGTTGCACAAAAATGGTTGAAGGAGAAACATAACACGTTGCCTAAGAACATCAAGCGTGGAGAATTCAAGGAGGAGTTTGCGATAATGATTACTCTGCTCAACCGAGTCACTAGTCAAGCAGAAACTACAAAATTCCAGCCTTGGATGTTCTATATCATATCCCACATTGTTAATAAATCAGAGCTTTATGATTGGCCAACTTTGATCAGCGATAGTCTTCACCATCAAATGACCGAATATTTCAAAATCCATGAGTTTCACATGATTTCATATCTAGTCTACCTAGTGGCCTTTCAAGGCAAGTTCAGAGGGTTGAATACCGTGGGAACTCTAGATGTATAGCATGTTTATAATCATTACCCTCAACTAGAGTTTTCAAAGTCAGCACATCACTACAAAAGGGTAAATGAGAAGTTCTTGATGCATACGATGAGAGACTGAGACAACGAGTTGCATGTACGGATTTCATCAACTACCAAGGCAGCAATGGCAGAGTGGGCTGATTGGTTCATTCACTTTCCTACATTCTCCTACATCTGAGTATACAGCTTCTCAAGTAGTCCAGTCATGTTGACAAGATATCCTTCAGATGAGGTGGTTTTCATGGAGTTCCTGAGGCAAGTGTATGAAGTTCACACTTTCTTGCGGAATTGAAAGAAGGATGCTTTCAATTTTCCATTTGAGTTGGGAATCTACAGATGTAGATCGTCAACGGATGCTAAGTTAATGGGTGATGAGTTGTCTAAATTTGGTCTCAAGCCATTCAGCAAGAGACGATCATACGATCTTCATGGTGTCTTCGCATCCCATCTTGGTCAGAATTATGCTCATGTGCAAAGATGAGTTTGAAGTACAGAAGCACAGTAACAGTAGGTTCACACTCCACCAGATGAAAGATTGCTTCCCATCTTTCATTTGGTCAAATTTAGTCTCAAGCCATTCAGCGAGAGACGATCATACGATCTTCATGGTGTCTTCGCATCCCATCTTGGTCAGAATTATGTTCATGTGCAAAGATGAGTTTGAAGTACGGAAGCACAGTAACAGTAGGTTCACACTCCACCAGATGAAAGATTGCTCTATTGAAGGATTGTTCGATGATAATGGAGAAGTACTTCTTCCTATGTACACCCGAAACCAAATTGAGCAGCAACCACTCCCACAAGTCAATTGGTCCAACAAAGAGTGCACCTCAGTTGAAGAAAGAACGAACCGAGTTATTAAAAATAGCAAGATTTTCTTAGGCCTCAAGAGGAATCGGAAGCAAGTTATTCCAATCGCAAAGCCGCCAATAGTGCAGTCATCTCTTCCTTCTTCCAGACCACAACCAAAAATCAAGGCTATGAGTCATCCTCTAGAAGGTGTAAAGGGTATCCGGACAACAAAGAGTGTAAAGAGAAGGTTGGACTTTTCCAATATAGTTCTACAAGAGCATCCAGCAGTTGTAGCAGAAGTTCCACCTGAAGAGCCCGCGCCACAAGCAAAAGATGCGCTCATGACTCCTGATTCTCCACCATCACCGAGGTCTTCTCCAATCCATATTGATTTAGAAGATGAAGAAGTTGATGAAGCTACAGCTGAACCTCCTAGGGAAGTTAGTAGAGACACCTCGTCTTGGCTTGAGAACGTCCTAGGAAAGAAGAGGAGGAGGCCTTCATATCAGTTAAACTTTGCAGAATTTGACAACATTTACCAGGATGCTCCTATAAAGAAGCCTAAGAGACAAGTTCACATGGAAAGGAATCTAGATTGTGAAATTATCATTGAGACTGCTACGCCTCCAAAAGATAAAAATATTGATGAAGTGGAGGTTGATGATTTCACAATTGTTAAGGCCAATCTCGGCAAAAGCACTAGGCACACAGATGTAAATCTCTTTGAGATTGCAGCAAAAAATCTTAAGAATAGAGTGCTTAAAGATGGAGAGAATAAGGCAGCCCTCAAGGCTGAAAATCGGCAACTCGGGCAATATATTTCTAATCTTCTTCACAGCACTTTACAAGCTACTCAATTGCTGCCCCAGATTCTAGAGACACCAACTGATCAACATTAGTTAAGATGGTTGTATATGGGAAGCATATGCGGGATTGGATTGAGGAATTCATCACTAGAGGCAAAGTTGTTCTTGCAGAGATATATCAGCCAAGGTATAATGCCCATAATCTACGCCAAGGGATTCAAATGTTTGAGCAGTGCATAGCAGTGGTGAAACCAATACACGAGATTATCATTGCAGATTTGAAAGACTACATATCCTTGCATGGAGAGAACGCCGCCTCTTCAAGGTGAAAACTTATGAGAAAATATCTGAAGAATTAGTTGTATACAGACAAAGGGTTCTTGATGTTCTCCAGTTCATAAGTAAATTTGTTTCAGAGATTCCTTGTTGGTATCGTCATGATGATGGTTCTTTCATTGAACTTGATGAAGTACAAGCAGAGTTCCAGAACATTGTTCATGGCAGTGTTAGCAGTGATCCTGTTGCTAGAAGGATGAGTCAGATTGCAACGACGTCAACAAGATTCGATAAAGCAACTAAAGATGTGAAAAAATCTCTAAGTTCAATTGTCGAAGGTGAAGAGATCCTAGAAAAGCGGAATTTTGCTATAGATAGTATTGATGCTTTTGATAGAGATACAATTTCCAACTTTTTGGCGGATGTGGTTGAGATTTAAAACAACAGCTTTCTCCCAACTTTCTTTCCATTCTTATCTCATACTTTCTTTCTATTCTTGGCTCATGCTTATCCATTCTTTGAAGGAGAAAGAAAATAAGTTGGCACTTTCCCTGTTTTTATGCTTTCATAGGTTGTTAGATGCTTATCTTGTTTTAGTTTTTGTTTTAGTTTTAGAAATAAAGCTTGCATGTTGGCAAGTCTTAGTTGTAAAAGCAAGGATATTTTAGGGTTCCCTACTCCTCTACTTGTGTATAAATAAGGGCAACCTTACCCATTTTTCTTTAACCGTGTTTGTGATAACAAAACGTTGAGCCTACTAGTGCCTTCTAATTGTTATTCAATATTGTTCACTTTGTGTTAGAGCAAATTTGCAAGCCTCTTTTAGCTGCAAGTTATTGTTCATTTCTTGTGTCTTGTCTCAAAGTACTCTGGTTTGATGGCTAAACTATAAGCTTGTTATTGCTACAATCCTGCTGTCCCAAAAGTGTAATCTTTGTTACTTGAAATTTGAGAAAAATCTTATGCCTACTTTGCTGCTTTGATCTATTGTCTCAGATTTCTGTTTTTTGTATTATGCTTATATGATCCTTATTTCAGCTTGCATTGAAAGTACAGTAGATGTGCATTGAAAGAAAGTTTGCTTAAGTATTTGTGTCAAAGAATTATTCCTTGTTCATTTCTAACTCTCAAGCTCTAGGTTTACTTGAGTGGTTAGAAACGTCATTAGAGTAGGCTTAGTCGTAGTTGAAGTTCAAAAGAGAAAATCTTAGCTACGGCGCTAGAGTTTTATAACCTTGTGCTGAACAAAAAGATTGGCAAATTAGTTTAATTTACTTTCTTTAAGCAACATCAACAAAGAGGGAGCTTCCCCTACTAATTCAAAGAGCAGTTTATATGTGCATAACTGTCCGTTTCTAATCTGCATTCCAGAGGTGCAAATTGAAATGCCAACAAGCACGCTTATACAAAAGGATGAATGAGTAGATTTTCAAGGTTTTGCAAAGGATTAGCAATGATCAAAAAAAAAAATTGAAGAATCATCGAAATCATCTAGAGCCATCTAACAAAAAAGTCTATTTTTAGCCATTACCGTTTTCAAATAACATATCTAGGGATTTATTATTTTTAGTCAGAGCTATTGTAGCACATGCTATTTTTAGCAATCCCTATTTGTAGCACAAGGAGTCCATGCTATGTTTAGAATTTGTTATTTATAGCTCAAAGTTAGCTATTTTTAAATCATCTACCTCATCATGTGAGAGACGAGAGAGTTTAAGGGATAATAGCAATATTTTGATTGTCAATTCAACTCACAATCGCATGATTGTGTTTTAAAATTAGTGGATGGGATAATTTGCAATAAAACTTGGACATCATGAAAGCAATAGTAGTTAGGTAGAAGTGCAGTTAGTTTTATTTATTTATTTTTATGCAACTATTTATAATCAATATAAATAAGTGCCTTCTTGCACTTGGAGAAAAAAGATCAATTAATGGTAACTCCTATACGTACATATTACTGAAATTGCTCTTAAGTGTTATTGTCAATCTAGAATTTGTTACTCGTTCAATAGAATTTGATAAGCCTATCTTGCTTTTAATTACAATTGAATGATTTTTTCATATGTGAAGTAGATTAAATTGCTTAAACCTATCTTGCAAGCTTTGCATTACAAATCTATTTGAAGTTGGAAATTGTGGCTTTGTACCAACTCCTTCAATTAATTTACCAAAGCATTTGTGTTCTTATGTTTAGAACCTATTTGTTCCTTGTATTCTTGAATTGACAAGTCTCTGATTTTAGCTGAACAAGGGAAGCATCTAGTTGTAGGGGTGTTTTTTGTCAAAAATATAAAAATCGTTTGCCTTGATTGAACGACCATCTTAGCCTTTTACCCTAGGAAAAAACCAAAAAAGCTATGCATTTTCATTATACAAGTACATATTGTTCAGTTTTAGGTCAATTATTACTTTACAGGGAACTTCCACTTCTAATTCAAAAAGCAGTTTTACTGTACATCTATTCCACTTTGTGTCACACTAAAAGGTGTGAATTGAAATGCCGACGTACCTCTAGTCCCAATAACATTTTTGGTTATTTGTTGGCATTAACATCATATCATTTAATTTCCACACATGAAATTCTTGCACCTTGGAAAGCTTGCAAACTCAAAGGAGATCATATGCAATCACAAAAAAATGTAAAATACAATGTAACTTTGCAAATTGTGAAAAGATGTTGATGGCATTAACAATTCTTAACAATCATGTAACATGTAACATGTAACATTGAAAAAATTATGAATTTGTTGACAATACATGTAACATTGAAAAACCTAATTGTTTTTGACCCTCTGCTTATTAGTACATGAAAGCATATTTTAAACTCTGCGACACTGCATCAAACTTATTTGATTTGCTATGTAATATTAGAGTTTGATTGATAAAGCATGTAGATTTGACACCTACAGGAATTTGGAATCATTTTCATTGCTGCCAATTGACTTCTAAATGTACTTTATTTTCACTCTGACAGTGCTCTAAAATAGTCAGATAGCAGAGCAAAACTTAAGACTTTCTTCCCAACGCATATTTATAGACCAATATTAATAATTTTTAATTTTGCCAACAACAATTCATGCCAAGTTAAATAATCTTCTGTATTGCACACATTTGAAGGGCTAACATAAATAATTTTAATGTTTTCCTAGAGACAATTTATGCCAAGTTAAAAATTCCAGTGTTTGCACACATTTAGTCGGTATGCTTCACAATATCTGTTGTATTTGCAGTCATTCATATTTTTCGAAACAAATATTTCTACTTGAACTACAGTATTATATAAGGCTTGACATCATCATAGGATAAATTGTGACAGATATCTGTCACAACCTGATATCATCTTTAGACAATTTATGAGCAACTCCAACTAGACCGATCCAAAATACAAAAAACATAAACAATAAAGTAGCATTTAACTAACATTTGATAATATTTACCTGAAATAGTATCAAATAATTTTAGTTTTGTTCAGCAAGCCTTTAAAGACAGTAATTTAAAGCTCCCAGACACTGATTAACCTTCTACATATGAAATATATAAAATTAAAGCAGTGTTCTTCTGTCAATTAGAGATTTCCTGAAGATAAAATACCTGGGATTTTACTGATATTTGATGGTATTTACATAAAAATCTGTCACAGTGTATTCAGTTTTCTGGATAGGGATCCTGTACCAGTAGCTTAAAGCACCAAAATGCTAATTGACCTTCGAAACATAATATACTTCAAATAAAGAGCATATTTTCCTAATATTTTGTTACCAAAAAATTCTTCAAGACCTTTAATTTTGTGTATCAGCTTTTTGTTTAGCCACAAAACCAAACTAAAGTTCCAAAAAGTTTATCAGTATTTGAATACAATAAAAAATCAAATATACCTTTGTTATCTGCAAAATTGGAGTGATAATGTAAGCGATTGGCCTCCAGCATCTTAGACACTTCCTGGCCACTCTCAGAAGCCTTAAGAAATTGATCATCAATGTCCTGCAAAACCTGCAGAAGATCCTTTCCAGTCTTGTTCATAACGGTCAATGATGTTTGCATCTCCTCCTTTCTCACAACTGGCTCAGTTACCTTATTACTGTAACTCTTCTGTATAATCTTCTCTGGTGTCTTCACAGGTGAATCATGGGCATCTGCAACATCAAGAAAACAAATTTTTAAGGGGTGGAGAATCTTTTACAAGTACCGCATGTAAAATATTTCTGAATATACTTGCATGAATGTGTGTGCTTCAGATAGTACAAAAATATAAGTGTGGGTTTTATCAAGTTATATCTTACACAATAAATGTGTCATACAAAAAATAATACCAATTTTTCAAGTAAAGAGTAGTTGGCTAACCTTTCAAGTTCAAAACCAAGAAACTTATGTATTGTTCAGTAATTCTGACACGAAAAACATGGAAATCATAATGGCAAAGTGACTCTAGAAAACCAAATATCCAAAATATCTGCCTCTGGAAATTTGTAAAACCTAGGAATTTAAATACATGTGTAGAGAACTTGTAGTGGTAGAGTGGTCACTGAAAAGAAAAACTGATTGGCTGAACTAGTTTTCAAAAGTTCAGTTGAATTATTGAATTGGCCAAGAGTAGCCCCATAGAAAACACCTGCATTCATCCGGAGATTTAATTTTCAAGAATCACTATGCCATTTTCTTTTTAGTGTTTTAATACCAAATCATTGGTCATAAGGAAAAATGAGACAGCAATTATAGAAAATCAACCATCTAAAAAGTCTTCGTGAAGAAATTTGGTAAGCTCAAATAATATCTGTACATTTTATAGAAAAATTGTGTGGTGTCTATGAAAATTTTGCTTACTGGCTGATCCAATTTTGTTTAAATTGGTCACAAAATTAGCTAATTGGCCAACCTATGATGAATTAGACAATCCATCAATACTCAAAAAACAGCCCATGAAAATTTACCATATCATAGAAAATTCAGACAGATTTTTCTAGGGGAATATTGCTTCAAAATGAAACATACCTCTGTCATTGTCCCTTGATAAAAAAGCAATGGTTTTTTTTAATAATTCATTTGTAAATAAATATAGCAGCTCAATTAATTCTGGATACAGTAATTTATTATGAAATTCTTACTCTTCTTTCAAAATGGAAACTTGTTGCAAGTCTGAATATAGAGGAAGGCTAACAGCTTGATCAATTCTTAAAATTACTGCTGGGTGGTCAGGTGTCAAACGCTGTAATGATGTTTCATTTTTTTATTAGATTGACATTGTTCTTACAAGAGACTGAACTGCTGCTCTTAAGCTGGGTCTACAAGTTTATGACAGGCTTGCTGCTATGGTCTGATGGAGATCTTTGCATGCCAAGACTTCTGAAGCCCTAGGTCGGCAGCTGCTGAAACCTTCACCTTGCAAGCCTTCTATTCTGGAGACTACCTGAAAATACTGCTGATCTATCCTGCTCTCTGCAGTCTCTTCATTCACACCCAGAAAGTTCTTTTAGAAACTACGTTGAACTAGAAGGTGCTGAAACCGACTGTTAAACTGAACTGCTGTACTGAAACTGGGAAAGTGCTGAAACTGACTGCTAAACTGACACTGCTACACTGAAGCCAGAAAAATGTTGAAACTAACTGTTACACTAAAGCTAGGAAAGTGCTGAAGCTAACCATTAAACTGGAACTGCTACGCTGTGTTGGTGAACAGATTTGTCACTGCAGTTTATACTCCATCGCCCACACCAATGACAAACGAATCAACAGTTGAGTCACTTGCAATGATATTTGCAAGTGCTATCTACTTGTTTTACAAGGCACAGCTACCTTCGAAAGATATGCAATGAATGAAAACATGGGTATGCTTTTCACCAGAAAGCAGAAAAGGCAAACTAACACCTACCCATAACCATGAAAAAAGATGTGATGGATTGAACTTAGAGTGATGTGAATGCAAACAAATGACACAGAGTCCACTTATCTAACACCCACAAATGAGAAACAAGAAAAGAATGAGCAGCAGGCCTTCACAATAGATGAATTAATTTGAATTCAAAGATTCAAAAATAAACATCCACACAATTCGATATAACAGAAATTGCATTGGAAAGTGATCGCAGCGACACAAAGGACATTTGCAGTCTAAAGAAAACATCCATGAATTCACAGATTTAGGAACATCTCCTTTATTTCTCCAATACAAAAACGAGCTCACAGACTCCCTTTTCTGTACAGCAAAATGTGGTTGCAAAGAAAACAAACTGCCCCCATTTCCCCTGTTCCCGAATAGCTAAAAAAGATCCCCTGTACAATAGCCTTCGATGAGTTTTTAAAGGCCCTTCTTTTGGTCCCATAACTGTTCCTTTAAAATCCATTGCAATCGAAAAATATTATCCCTTCTGAGATTAATTGCTTCTTGAAGAAGTTACAATGACCATTTCTTTCTTGCCGTAACAGTCTCCTGGACTGACTTTTGATTTTCTTCTTCAAATACATTCTAAAGATCATTTATATAATTCTAAAATATAGACAAAGACATTCTCTAAATCAAGTTAAGATGACCTAAATTTTCCATACCCCCAGAAAAGTGAAACAATTAAATGAGATCTCCAGTCACTGATTTGTAACGTGCTTTCCACTAACATTAAAATGTGACTGACCAAAAGATAACTTGTCTTCTTCAGTTCTACAAGATTGACACATACATTACACATGTCGCCTAGTCTTTATTCATAAACAACGTGCCCTTTGATAAAGATATGGTTCGGTCAGATATCCACACTCAAGCCTAACTCTGACTGCTGTCACCTCCTCGGGAAGAATAGCCACATTCAAGCATTCAAAGAGCTCTCTATTATCTACAAATCCCATCTCCAAATAAAGCAATTAGCTTTCAGGAGTTTGATAAATTCTAATGAAACAGACCTTTCCCATTATTCCAAAATACAAACCCAAACCTCTTCCACTTGCATTTTGTTTTCAGAATCTATCTGTTTATCTATAGTGCAACTATGCTTCACTCCTTGGAATGATTTTCTCTAACCAACTACCTCGTGATCTCACTCCAGTTGGCATACAATGATTTAATAAAATGGTATGAATCTCAGAATAGTTTTCATCCTTCCCTTTATGCATAGAACTTCCTGGAGCTTCTCTTTTAATACTCTTGAAATCCTATACTCAACCCTGCTATACTCATCCATTCTTTGACAGTTAAGCCATCTTGGGCTTCAACATAAGCTTGACCTCCAAAATCACCATAATTGTAGAGATGGGCATCTTCACCTGCAAGAAGGCAACTATGGTAGAGCCGAGATCACTCTAATGCCGTAGACGCCCCATTGCCTCTGCACAACGATAATTGATTATAGCAGTTTGTTACAGGCACATATGCTGATGCTTTCTGAAGACATGAGAAGCTTTTGCAATGACCATAGCTCATGAAGTTGCCCCTTTCTGGGTTTGATGGCTTAAGACAGCTATGAAATTTTTAAGTGTATTATATTTGATTGCAGTGGTTTGTGCAAAGAGAACCCCGATCCATATTGTAATCAGAAAGTCCCAGTAAAAACCTCGAACGGGAAAGATGCATCCATAAATGTTCACCATGGCAGATACGCAAAGCCTGCTTCCAAATGACTAATCACACCATGGATTTCCTCAAGAGGCATTAAAGATGTTTGACTAAATGCAACATTCTGTCGTCCAGCTCAAGCGTCCAATTTTTTCCTCAGTCCACATGTTTATCCCCATATAACATCTCACACTTTTTCTAGACCTGTGGTAAAATCATTTTATCGGGGCTTTCACTACAATGAGACTTATGGTGATAAATAGACTGATTTAAGCATGTCTGCACAACATAAAAGGCAAACAATGTCCCAGAGAATAAGATGACAAAATATATACAAAACGGTGGCCATGACGGGGCTTCAAGTTTTTCCAAAGATATGCCTCAGCTAGCATGATCTCGACGGTTCAATTACTGTTATATATGAACAAATCGGCCTCGTACAAAAAGCCTTCGAGATTTTAGGCAAGTGCAATTGGAGATATAGCTCAATCCATCAACCAAGATACACATTAGAGGCACGTCAAACCTGCAACTACTCGAGTTGGATTCTTCACTTAATACAGTTTGAGCATGTTTCCCATGAAACAATGGTTTTGTTTTAAGGCATCTCCAATCGATCGCACAATCAGTTGCTTACTTTAATTACCCTGAACATATGCACACAGGAGGATGCAATCAACGCCTCGTCGAACTCTTGTGTCAAAAGTCATGTATATTCTTTCGTTTGGCCACATTGAGATTTTGAAGCCTGTCAGCTAATCGGCATATTTTGAAACTTTTGAACCTTTAATGGAGAGTTTGGGAGTTCCAAAAACTCCCGACTTCTCCCCTTTTGATTTATTTGCACCGAAAATAATTATTGAGGCGATACTACAACCATTCATTGCCTTTATAAAAGGTTGTTACTTGTATTCCCTCATTGGTAATATAATGAAGTTCTAAAACTTCTATCGGTCCCGCTGGCAGTTTTATAACTTAGTGCAAATTCCGATGGCTATTTTGCATGCCTTCACCTCTGAGACACTCTTCGCATTCGGCCTTACACCTGACTATTGCATTCGTTCATGCTTCATATATCTTCTTGCTGTGAATTAAATTATTTTGATTCTTTTAATATCATTGCCAATGATTCATAGTGGCTCTTTGGAAATCGCAAGCTGTGCCTATCCTTGTGATGTCAATGTTTCCCTTGCGAATTTTGAATAATAGTCATGAGTTCTTTACAAAAGGATGCCACGACACCGTCTAGTGTCTACGCAATTCTTTTTTTTTTTTTTTAGATCCCATGAAGGCCAATAGTTCTTGGTGTAGTGCTTCCTGAATAGTCGTGGGGGGCAGCGGCAATGCTTGAAATTGCCCTTCTATTGGAAATTTATATACATAACCTCTTGGTCTTCTAGAAGCCGAAAAGTACTTGGAGTCCACCAAGTATCAAGGATAAGCCTGTTCTTCGGACATATTTCCACAGATATAACACAACTTAAACATATCCCAAGTCGATGCAAAGCAACCTCTGCTCCACCAATTCCAGAAAACAGAGAAAGTATTTAGATGCCATCAGGATAGAATACACTCAAAATGGGTAAATGGTATGAAACTGTTCGACTTTACTGCTCCACCTTAATAGCACAAATTCACAGCAGCAGGTTATAGGAACTTTTATCAGGTACAATTATGAGAACAAACTCGAGTATATGTCCATTATAGCATAATATATGAAGGGTTCACACAAGTGAGCAGAGAGCATTGGAACTAGACATATATGTGCTTCTTATGACATCGCATCTGGAGCTTTATATGCAGATTTTGAAATATGACATTTCTGGGCAGGGAATTTCTTTTAAATTTCAATGCTCAAATCTTGGGGTAACATGCTGAAATCTTTTAAGTCTGTGTAATCCTGAACTGGAATCACCAACTGGAAGCCTAAGGGTTTTCATCCCTGATCTTTATTTGAGATGCTCAAGGGTTTCCATCCTTGTACCTCAGGCAATACTTAAGGTTTTTGTCCTTTGGAATGAGTGAACACCAGTACTCAAAATGAGGGTTCTAAAGATGAAAGATAGCCCTTGTTTGCTGCTTCCACTTGCTTTATAATCTCTCCTCTCCCTAGAGCGGTGGCTTCTAACCTTGGACAGTGGCTTCCAGGGCGGCGATCCCAATCTTTTTTTACTTTTTTAAAAGTTCAAAAAAAAAAGACTTTTACACTTCAAGTGGCAGTCACTTTTTTGGGGTAAATACAATATTTACAATACTTCAGCATTATTTCCAGCTCATTGAGAAGGGGAAAATGACAGATAAAAAAAAATATGTCATAAAAAAAATTTGCTTACTGGCTCATTCAACTTTTAAAAAATTGGTCACAACATAAGCTAATTGGCCAAAAATACCTATGATGAATTAGACAATCGATCAATAGGCAAAATAGGCAAAGAAGCAGCCCATGAAAAATTACCATGTGATAGAAAATTCAGATAGAATTTTGGGGGGGATATTGCTTCAAAATGAATTATACCTATGAAAGAATAATATTATAATCACAAAGAAACACAAAGGATTTACTATCAATGAGAATAGCTCAGCAAATGTTTATTTCTGACAAATCAAATGAATATAAGAATACTTCGATGGATTTTTCAAAATATTAATTGCCAATTTTAACTTTTTAAATGTATTGCTAAATTCTAAGGCTGGTTCTGAGTATAAAATAGAACTTATTATCTATACATGTATATTTTTTGCCAGTCTGACATATTTAGTAAGAAAACTTGACTGATTGTTATAAGATTTATTATAAAATTAGGATTTGTTATAAAATAAAAAATACAAGCAGCATGGACTGATACTGCTAGAATTTACCACTAGTATATAAATATTTTTTTGTGGGTCAGGAAATTTTAAAATAGAGCTTTCAAATCTATTGTAAAAGTATGTAATCTTAAGACTAACTCTGAAGAAGATTCATACAATTTAGTATTATACCTGGCAGAATAATAGAAAATGTTTACAGCTGAATTTTAAAAATTTTGCTATATTTTTTTTATTCGATAAAATTTAAGGAAGACATATGAATTGCAATGATGCCTACTGAATTGATATAACACAAGGAATTATATTTTAAATCTTGCAATATCTTTTCTTAACAGATAATTTGAGGGCTTGAGAATAATTAAACTGTCACTAGAAGCACCTAGAAACCAACATAACTATTGCCCAAGAGGTCCAACTTTTTTACTTTTTACTTTCAAAAGCTCTTTCCAAACTCTACATATTAGGATATATTGTTTTGTCTGATTGTTATCAAACTTCTTTTTTTTAACCGAGAGGAGTCGAGAGTTTAGTCCAGCAACCTGGAGCTTAGCTCTTTAAAGGGCAAGCCCCTCTTCTAACCTCTCGAGCGATGTGCAACAGACCCTCATCCACACCACAGGCAAATCAGGAGTTGAACCCATGACCTTGGCTACCTAAAGGATTGTTATCAAATTTCTTGCAATTTCACTTTGAATCTCATAGTTGCTTTCATTGTCATAGAATCAGGCCTTTGTTTTTGCCTTCAATGTCTTTTTGCACTTAGACATAAAAATTGTAAAATTGTACTAACATCAAGTGTCATATTGTGTTTGCTGGAGGAGATTTTTGGTGCAAAATTCAGTTTAACAGAGGTTTGCAAGGCACAATTTCATGTACTTCCTTTTTGAGGAGAAAGGCTTCACAAAAGCTTTGATTTTGGTTGCTTCACTTCAGGAGGTGATATCTTGGCCATCTTGTGCTCTCTTTTCAAGAATTTTTTCAAAAAAAGTGAGCAAATTTTCTCTGTGCTTCACAATGGTGTAGAAAATTTTTGCAGATCACAACCCAATATTCTAAAATTGGTAGTTTCTCGCCTAATTTTCTGACTAATTCCTGTTTATGGACCTTTCAAAGGCCATTACTTTAGATTGGTAATTTGGATTTGTTTGCCATTCTTTTTGAAAGCATGTAGTTTATCACGCTCTTAACGACAATTTATCCTTTTATTCTGATTTTGTCTCAGATTTGTAGTTTCTAGCATAATTACCATTTTGTAAAATATAAATCATATTGTTTTAGACATTTGTAGTTTTCAGCATGACTATTTTGTAAACTATAGATCATACTGTTTTATGGACTACTATAAATCATATTGTTTTATGCACTAAGTATAAGTGCATCCTCACTATTAAAAGAGAATCACTTTGAAGTGCTTTATATAGATTCTAGGTGGGTTTTTAACTTTTTTGGGATGTATATTGTAAACAAACTGATTTTTGAAGTATCATGGGGGGGTTTCTTCTGTTTTGATCACAGCCTTCATGCATGTGTGCCTTCCTAATGCACACTCTTTTTCACTTACATATACTATTTCATGTTATTTTTATCACATTGTTAACATTTTATAGGCATAGTTGCATACATTTTGATGCCATAGCTCTCCCTACACAACACTATCAGGGCTGTTGTGCTATTTATAATATGGCTAATGCTTCTTTTGTTTCATTTCAATGTACCTAGTCTTTGTTCCTATATACTAGGCAAATGTATCAGCTAAATACACATGCATACTAGTGAGATGAAACATGTATCAAATAAACACTCACTGTATTCCTTTTTATGGAAGCCATACTTGGTTTCCTATCTGTAGATAGTTGCCTTCTTCAGTTATAGACACTTTTAGATATTTGTTTACAATAGTGTTTATGAGACTATTTAAATTGTGTCACCTGCATCTTCGACATGCTCCAAATTTTTAGTTACTCGAATAGTGTTGCTTTGTCTCACTCATACAGATTTGTATCTCTTAATCCTGATCTTTGATCCAGACTTCTTTGGATTCCTAACTCTGTTTGATCGTGATTAGATTTGGAAGCTTCTTTGATCGTGAATTCATCAATGGTTCTTTGGTTCTACAATGTTGCAATGTTCTTTGGCAGATGCTTTTACAACTTCTTTGTACATGATACCATATTTCATTGAGCAAGATCTTCTTAAAATCTTATTCTTTTCTCTCATTTAGGGAGGATTTTTTCCTATGATTTTTCTTCTTTTCTCTACTTTTGACAGAACTGTGTACATGGTACCTAACAGGACCTAGTTGTCAGGACCCATCATCATCACTATCTACCAACGTTGTGTTTATTGAGGGAGGAGAGTCAAGGGGAGGGCATGGGGGTGGGTGGGGGCTGGAGGGGGAGGGGGGCAAGGTGTTAGAGTGCATTATATTCATGCATATTACATGATTATCTTGTTTACTATGCTTATAGGATAAAGTTGCTTAGGTGTTCTCCCACACATAGGTGTCATCTTGTTGAGAGCATCCTCTATCTTTAGCAAGGTTGCGTAGAGAGGGGGAAGGGGGGCAAGGTGTTAGAGTGCATTATATTCATGTGTATTTACGATATTATCATGTTTATTATGCTTCTAGGATAAAGTTGCTTAGGTGTTCTCCTACATATAGGTATCATCTTATCATGTCCCCCAATTTGGGACCTATTCCCAGCTGGCAGGAAAAAGCATTTTTAAATGCTAATTTAAAATAAATAATAATATTAAAATGTTAAATAATAATTAACAAATTTAAATTCTTGTTTATTATTCTGGGCCGACCCCTTGGAAGGCTTCAAAATAATATTTGAATTTCAGTTTCTCTGTTGGTCGACTTCTTCTAGTTGGCATTGATGTTTAGTATTTATTTGGGGTTTTTGTTCATTGATGAACATTAGATATCACGATTTGAATTGGAGCGTAGCTTCTGGGCTTTCAGGGACGTAGTCTCCTATCAGTCAACCTAGCAATTCATGACTTTCTTCTTTGCAAATACTCCCGCACAACATCTGAGATTTGACATTTCACATGCCCTATTCCAAAATCATCTCAAGGGCTACCATAGGCAATTATTGGTCAAGCTTCACTCTGGCCATACTCTAGCTACATCCATCACCATCTACCACCACTCAAGGGTACAACGATCACCATCCTGGAGCAAGAGCATTAGGAATAACGGGTATCTGGAGGGTCACCATACTGAGGCGCGCATGGAGCTAGCATCATCGCGGAATTCTCTTGGTCGTGGGTAATCTCCATTGGTGTGTTCACGAGGAGCCTTCATTCAACATATCGCTGAGGACTCTTGAGGCGACTTCAGACCAAAATCACCTCGCAAGACACTCATTGAATCATCATGGGATTGTTATTGCGTGACTCGTCATTCCCAGAACGGACTGCTAGTGATGATCGATTGATATTCCTCAAGTTTGTTGGACAATCATCGTGTGAAGTATCCGACTCTGTTCACAAAACGACACATATGTGCATGCGCTATCCATCTATAAGTTGTGATCTAGCTTGCAAATCTGAATTATTACTTTTGATTCATTCGTATGTGGTTGATCTTCATGGTACAATAAGATATTTGTTGGTTGTGAGTCTACTAGTGGAATGTCTGATTCCTAAACTATTAGCGACTGCATTTTCCTGTTAATAAGCGAAGAGCATATTTTTGTTCTTTAATTTCGGTATTGTCATTATCTTTTGAATACAAGAGGGCATATTTCTATGTTAAGTTATTGGCTGGGTGTCTTCAATGTTTTTTGTGATTCATTATTGGCAGAGCATCTCACAGTGATTTCTTGAGTATATTGTGCCAATTGTTGTTATAGACTTGATTTCTGCTATTAGAGAATGTTGTTGTAACGAGTGTAGGAGATATCTTTGTTATATCGATTCAATCTCTATTATTGTTTCTTGTTGTGCAAACTAAACATTAGATGTTACAAATCTGTCATTGATTTTACTGTGCAAGTTAGGCTTTGGGACATCACAGTGGTATCAGAGCCTTGATCCTGCCAGCCTGTGGATCCATTTGTGGAAGGAATTTGGGGAAAGAGCATGGATTGGCGATTGAAGCTCCAACCTCAGATAAAGGGCATTGATCTTGTTCAAGAGCAGTATCAGGCTGAAACTTCCAAAATTTTGGACCACTACCATAGCTTGTTAGATCATGCAAAGGCCTGTATTCCCCTTGATGCGTACTTGAGGGCACACAAATCCTACTACTCCCACAAAAGAGGACTATATGACTACATAAGACCAAAGAAGAAAGAAGAGGAAGACTCACAAACTGCCAAGGAAAGAATTAAAGAGCCAGAGTTAGAAGAATCGGTCTTTAAACAAGAAGAGCCCAAGGTGATGGAATCTGAACCAATGAAGGACGCATCAGAGCCAAAGGAGGTACAAGAGAACATTATAGTGAGGTTTGATGATTCTGAGGTTGTGATTTTGAACAGTAGTTTTTCATCCACACTTGATCATGAGATAGAAGAGTATCATAAGGACGAGGAAGAATCTTGCCTTGTGGAGACACAAGAATTACTTGATGGTACTTCAAAGGAATGTTGAGAGGCCCGAGACAAAGAGGATTTGGTTGATTGCAAGAAACAAGGTTTTGAGGGGTACGTGAAGACTAAAGAAGACACCAAACCAGTCATGTCGAGTCCATATCAAGGAGGTATGGTTTTAGTTGATATTCCTTCATTACCTTTGCATCATGGTTTGCATATATGTGAGACAAATGTTGCCCATGCATATGATGATGAGCTAAGAGGGTTGGATAAGATTGATTTGACATTGCGGGACCATATGGAGGATAAGGATGTCATAGTTGTGAAGGATCATATGGTCGAAGATTCTACTCATTACTTTGATGGTGATCCCTTGATGGAGCATGACGAAGACTAAGTTTCCACACATGAAGACCATACCAAGGAGGAAACGGACTTGAAGAAACAAGCAGAGGAGGTACAATCAGAAATGTTGCATGAGAGCTTTGACGCACATCCTTTGAGAAGCCAACTAAGGGTCAACAAAGGTATGGTTGGGTTGACTCTACATCACTTTGATCATATTCATAAGATGATAGCAAATTTGTGTTGGAAGATTCTAGAGAAGCATGATGATTTTGAGGAGTTGCATGAGCTCAAGGAATCCTTGATGGTAGTCAAGTCCGACTACCTATACTTGCTAGCAGATAGAGATTATCTCCTCAATTTGAGTAAGATATACTATGATGTTTTGAGAGGGGAAGAAGATAAGGTGGATGAGCATGGTGGGGAATTGAGCACAGCACAATCTTCATTTCACATAACAAGATTCCAAGGTCATACAGAGGCCGCATCCATGGAAGAAAACATGAAGATGGTCCAAGAAGGAATTATGGAAGATGAATCTAAAGGATCCTATGACAGAGATATAGAGAAATATACACATCATGATCATAGCGACACTATCACAAGGTACGAAGTCAATTCAGATTTTGATATGCATTCTAACAATTCATTGTTTTGGCACAGTCTTAAGGATGATTAGAAGAATCAGTTAAAGGTGACTAGGGATGAGGAGGTTCGAACCTTTTCTAAGTTGGATGGCACAAGGAGTGTCCTTGAAGATTTCATACAGAAGGCAGCTACAGGAAAGGGTGAACTAAGCATCAACCTTAGAGATTTGAAAGAGATGAAGGGCACTATGGAAGGCACCAAATCGGCATACTTACATTTGATCAAGGACAAGGCAATTGAGTATGCGGACACAACGATGGCTACTTCTAGAAAGTGCGCGAAAGAGGTTGGCTAGATTATGGAGGAGATTGACAGCATACAAGAAGACCTTAGACTAATCCATCACTCCAAGAGCTAAGAGTTCCAGATTCCTCTTTCTCTCAGGAATATTCCTGTGGCTTGGAGAGAGCAGCTCATGGCAAAATATTATGAGGATACCTTTGCACAAATGACCTGGGAAGGCAAAAATCAAGGCAATAGGTACCGAGTGTTTGACGGTATAATATACTTCGAAGACAAAATATTCTTGGTGACAAGATCGAGGTTAAAGAATGACGTAATGAAGGCCTTTCATGATATCTCAACAGCAGGGTATCCGAGTATATTCGAGACCTACAGATATGTGCATGAGAGATTCTTTTGGGAGAGTCTTAGAGAAGACATACTACAGCATTTTCAGAGGTGTATGGCTTGCCATCAGGGCAAGCCATGGCATCTTCCATATTCACCATTTATGATAGAGCCAAAGGAGCGAGATGATTGTTTAGAGATGGATGACACAGTTTGCATTTGGAGGATCGAGGTATGAGAATCTTCGCCAGTGGATAGCATGGGAGTTTTGAACCTCACCCAAAACAGTTGCGCTTGGAGAGCACATTCCTTCGATGGGATCATGCCAAAAGACAATTTGCTTTTCGACCCTTTTGATGGTGTCAAGAGTTGGAATCTATGAACTACATCTAAGGTACAGAATGATGAGATCACATCATATTGGGACAGTGGTGGCATAGTGAGAGAGAGTAACCTCATTTTCAGCTCACATGGAAGGATGATAGCTTGGGATTCGGGCATTGTGTTCCACCCTACACTATCTCACTATGCTTGCAACACCAAGACAACGCAACAACCACATGGTGGATACAATTTGGGATTCACTTGAAATTCGAGAGTTAGCATGGAGTTTGGTATGATCCATGACAGGGGAGTTCAACAACCGCCTTGCGGATTCTTCATGAGGCTCTAAGATCCGGGGGTTGTTTGTTTAGAGACGCATAAATTGTTTCATCACTATGAGTGAAGCAATGTTTATATCAAAGGAGCGCAGCGGACTTCACTATTGCAGGATGGAGTAGAATCGAGTTCATCCACGAGTTTTGGTGGGACACCTCCCATGATGCTTCTTGGCATTGCTTGAGGACAAGCAATTTTCGGGACGGGAGGACTGTCATGTCCCCCAATTTGGGACCTATTTTCAACTGGCGAGAAAAAGCATTTTCAAATGGTAAATTAAAATAATATTAAATAATAATTAAAAATTTAAATTATTGTTTATTATTCTAGGTCGACCCCTTGGAAGGCTTCAAAATAATATTTGAATTTCGGTTTCTTTGTTGGCCGACTTCTTCTAGTTGGCATCGATGTTTAGTATTTATTTGCAGTCGGTGTTCATTGATGGACATCAAATATCACAATTTGAATTGGTGCGTAGCTTCTAGGCTTTTAGGGATGTAGTCTCCTGTCAGTTGACCTGGCAATTTGTGACTTTCTTCTTTGCAAATACTCTCGCACAGCATCTGAGATTTGACATTTCACTCACCCTGTTCCAAAATCGTCGCATCAGGTTGTGATTGCCGATTGTATTGGCATCTTAGGGGCTACCATAGGCGATTATTGGTCAAGATTCGCTCTGGCCATACTCTGGCTACATCCATCACCATCAGCCGCTACTCAAGGGTACAACAATCACCATCCTGGAGCGGAAGCATTAGGAATAACCGATATCTGGAGGGACACCATATTGAGGCGCGCACGGAGCTGGCATCATCACAAAATTCTCTTGGTCGCAACTCCCAGGTGTGGGTAATCTCTAGTGGCGTGTTCATGAGGAGCCTTCATTCGACATATTTGAGGACTCTTGAGGCAACTTCAGACCAGAATCACCTCGCGAGACACTCATCGGATTCACAAGATTGTTATTCTATGACTCGTCATTCCCAGAATGGACTGCTAGTGATGATCGATTGATATTCCTCAAGTTTGTTCACAGAACGACATATATGTGTATGTGCTATCCATCTGTAAGCTGTGATCTAGCTCACAGATATGAATTGTTACTTCCGAGTCATTCATATGTGGTCGATCTTCATAGTACAATGAGATATTTGTTGGTTGTGAGTCTAATGGTGGAATGTCTGATTCCTAAACTGTTGGCGACTGCATTTTCCTGTTAATAAGTGAAGAGCATATTTCTGTTCTTTAATTTCAGTATTGTCATTATCTTTTGAATACAAGAGGGCATATTTCTATGTTCAGTTATTGGCTGGGCGTCTTCAGTGTTTTCTGTGATTCATTATTGGCGGAGCATCTCACAGTGATTTCTTGAGTATATTGTGCCAATTGCTGTTATAGACTTGATTTCTGCTGTTAGAGAATGCTGTTGTAACGAGTGATGGAGATATCTCTGTTATATCGATTTGATCTCTATTATTGTTTCCTGCTGTGCAAACTAAACATTAGATGTTACAGATCTGTCGTTGATTTTACTGTGCAAATTAGGCTTTGGGACATCACACATCTTGTTGAGAGCATCCTCTATCTTTAGCAAGATGTAGTTTATTTTGTCTTCTCACATTGTGACTCAGTCATACTAATGAGCTAGGACTCCTTGATCTTTGATGTTATCATGCAACTCTTTGCTTGCACATTCTTTCTTTGCACATTTCTATTTGTTGCTATACATTACTGATTGCTCTTATTGGTGAATCTTCTTTGTTGAGCACATACTTGTGGATAGTAGTTGGTTTTTGGAGGTTTCTTGAATCTGCTCCTGTGAATGCACACTTAATCTACCTCTACATGGTTGCATGTATCTTTCCAACTAAAATTGCATGTCATAAATTATACATATGACCGAAAACAACCACTAAAAATACTTGATTTAAATTAGCTAATCAATAATAAGAATAAACCATCAAAATACTTAAGCTATAGAAATATTAGACAAAAGTGTTCAAGAGGTCTAATTCTGAGGATAAACTATTGGATTAATTTTACTACATATAATATTAATGGGAATCTGAATGAATCTAATCAAATTTTGTTGACTAGTTACAAAGAAAAAACATTACATTTCTTATTATTAAGTCTTTTGATGACTAATTTTGAAGAAAAAAAATAAGCCAACTTTATCTCTATCAATTATAAAGGACTGTGGAAGGGTCAAATCTGTAGAAAGATTTACCATCAATACACACATTTAACTTTAATTACCAAATTCTGAGGGGGAGAAAACAAATGTCCAAAACTCTGTCTCAATTATAAAGGATTGTGTATACATCAAATCTCTGATATGATTTATGACTGAGTAATCCACATTTTTTTTTAGCTGTGTGAAATTTGTTGAATGGAAAATCAAAAAAATTGAAAAACTTGTCAAGTAGTTGGGCTCAGAAAAAACTCACTAGGAATCAATTTAAACTTAATATAGAGATCCTGCGCCTTGTAATATAAGATCAAGATTGAAATCAAGACCAAAACAATTTGTCACAACCAAAAAAATAATATCCAAAGAAGATGAATAGTCCCTGATGTTAAAAATATTTCAATAAAAATTAAAAATGGAATGTTCATTCCATCTCAATTTATTGACAAAAAAAAGTGAAACTTTCATTCTATCTAAAATTAGGTGCGGCGAAATTAGTCAATTGGTTATATGGGGTGAGGTCAGGAAATAATCGTTAGATTTCAAAATATATACATGCATATGTGTATAGTATCATCTCTATACATGTTTAGATATATAAATGTATAGAGATGATCCATGTATCCGTGTGCATATCTACATATGTGTACATGTATATATCTATAAATTATAGATGATGTATGCATATATACATGTACAGATATATACTCGACCACGAAAACTAAAGCATAGGCTGCCTCATGCAGAAATTTCCCAATTAAAAAAATAGCCAATTGGTAAAAGGTAAGATAGTCCTTTAAAAATAATACCTGTGTCATCATCCTTATGCTCATCATCCTCCACATCGCCATCCGCAGCAACCTCCTCCTCATTGATCTGCTTGATCTCCGATCTAGAATGCATTGCATCTCCCCCTGCCTCCACCTCCTCCACCTCCTCTATAATAGTCTCATTGTGACCCGAATTGTACGTGTTAGCAAACACGTTATAATCTGAAAAGAAATCCCATGCCCTATCATGTGCCGGTGGAGGAGGCGGCGGGGGATTGGACTCCCTTGGCAGAGGAGGAGGAGGGCGCGCTGCCGCTGTCTCAACAGTCTGCCCCTCCCTCTCAGCCTCCTCCCCCTCTGTGTCCTCGTCCTCCCTAATAGTAGACTTCCGTGGAGGACTACTATTCATCTTCTCCGCCGCCGCCGCCGCCTTCTGCAATGCAATGGGCGGCAGGCTCATCGATCTTTTAATCGGCGCCTCATCCAGGAACCGCGACGGCGAGGGAAACGGAAGCGGCGGTGGAGCAAGTGGCGGGTCGAGTATCTGAGGGTGCGCGGGAATCCCCGGAACTCTCATATCCGTCGTTTCCCCCTGCCCGTAATCATTCAACGCCGCTCCCGTGTTCTTCAGCAGCGTTATGTAAGCGGAATGTGCAGCGGCAAAGGCGTTGCGCGCGGCAACTGCTTCTTTCATGGTCTGCTTCCGCTGCTTGCTCCTGACCACGGACTCTTCATTATCTATTTTAGACTGTGTACACCCCATCAAAATCACAGTAAGAACCCTGATCTTCTCCCTTCTGCACTGTAAACACTAATACTTCTCCTTCCAGCGCTGTAAACACTTATTTTCCTGTCTTCTGTTCTGTAACCCTCGTTTTTCTTTCACAATGTAAATCCTTGATTTCTTCCCTCCCTTCTGACCTATGAGATGCCCTTCTAATTTCTCTTTTTCTTCTCCCTTATTTTTCCTGCTGTGTAGATTTTAAAATTTGCCGAAAGCTCGTGGCACAAAAGCGCAACGGACATAAACCGACAATTATTGCGCTGTTACCTGGCATTTTACTGGTACACTCTACAGGCTTTCTTTGTTTCAAGGCGCATATGCGACTCTTTGCCAAAATAAAGAATTAAGAAACGAAAAAGGAGGTGATAAAAGTGCCTCCAACTTTGACCACCCAAGGGAATAAAAGCCTTTTACATAAATCTAGACTAATTAACTAAATTCTTAAATAAATAATTACCTTATTTATCTTGAATACCGTAGATGTTTCTGAATTAAAAAAAGTGTGAATATTTTTCATCAATATTTCAGATCATGCTCCATGATCCATTAAGCAAATAGAGAGAAGAGATTTTTTTCCATCAACATTTCAAATCATACTCCATACTCCATCATCAAGTTGTTGATGAAAAAAATTCAAATTGTAATCCAAAAACATATGCACTATTTAATCATGGACTATGGAAATTTTTGACTTTTAACTTATTTATTTTATTAAATAATCTATATAAATAACGTAGAGATATATTAATATAAATAATATATATTTTTTGGGGATCACTCCGCAGCGTGATGGTTGTGTCACGGGCCCTGTTGATAGGGTGTTGCCGGTTCAAATCTCACCAAAGGGAGGAGTCTGGGAGGCAGTAGTAGGTGTGAAGGGATGAACCGAGGAGAAGTTAAGTCGACGAAGCATGAAGGAGGAACGACAGTGGATGCAGGGTGAAGGGATGACGGAAGAAGGAGGGAGATCAGAGGAAGTAGGAAGGAAGGGGTGACCGAAGTAGGTGGGAGAGCAAGGAGGCAGAAGGAAGGGGTAACGGAAGAAAGAAGGATGCTAGAGGTTGTGGAAGGAAGGAGTAGGAAGGAGATACGAGGTAGGGGGAGATAAGGGGGAGAGGAGAAAAAAGAGGAGGTTGCGGGAGGGAGGAGTAGTGGAGCAGAGGAGAATGGAGAGAAAGAGAGGAGGCTGCGGGAGGAAGGAGTTGGCAGTAGAGCCAGTGGAGAGGGGAGGAGATAAGGTGAGCAGAGAAGAAGAAGAGATTGCGGGTGGAGGTGTGGAGAGATAAGGCGAGAAGAAGGTGTGGAAGGAAGGATGCGGGTGGAGGAGTGGAGAGATAGAGGAGAGAAGGAAGCCACGGGAGGGATGAATGGAGGCAAAGAGAGTGGAGAGATAAGGAGAGCGGAGAGATATGGTGGTTTGGGGTTCAGTCCAGGAACTTGGCGCACAGTCAGTTCACCCATCGACGACTGCTGAAGACGGTTGTTGTTGAACCTTGAAGATGAATCACAGGGATGAGGCCCCCCGAATGTGGCCTCACTGGTTCAAAACTCTAGTCAAAAGCGTTTACCTACCAATATATATATATTTTTTTTTTAAATATATTTTTTCATAATAATAATATTATTATTAATATAGTAGTGAATTACTTTCCTCATTATAGAGAGGAGAGGCAACGAGAAGAGGAGTAGAGGGGGAAATTTGAACTGTGGGGATGCAAGTGGAGAAGGAGACGATTCAAAGGACGCAGATGGTTTACTAGTGGGAGGTGACTTGTGGCTGGACGGGTCGTTGATGTTGCACTATTGGGTAATGACAGCTTCGTACTGATTTTTTTCGTCTATGTTGCAGAGCAAGATGTTGTCGTCCAATTGGAATGTGACAGTTTTGCTTCTTCGTCAAGACAGGGTGGAGGTTGTCGTTGCTCCTTTGGTTTTGGGTTGTTTTTTGAACTGCCTTTTTAAAGGCTTATCTTGTGGAGCCATTCTTCTTCGGCTTGTGGTGTTTCTTGTGGCTGGCTTGGGTTGTTTGGTCGGTGATTCTTTCCAGGTTTGGTTTTGGGTTTTCATCCTCCTTTGGTCTTTGAGGTTTTTTTTTTTGTTGCAGGCTCTTTTCTTCTCTATGGAAGTTGGTTTCTGGTTTGGCTATGACCTATTGCTATCTCTTTGGATTAATGCTTTCTATCTTTTGAGGGTACAGACTCCTTACTACTAGGGAGTTTGGGTTTGGATGGCAGAAGGGATTGTTGGGTCTTGGTGGTTGGTGATCTTCTTTTGGTCTAAGAAAGTTTAGGTGTTCGTGTGGAGGATGGCTTTGGAAGGTTTTGTTACCTCTATTTCTATTTCTCCTTGTTGGTCTGGGTGATTCTTTATTTCTTTCTTCTTGACCCAGAAGTGCAAATTTAGTGGTTGTTGGTTCTCCTTTTGATCTAAGAATCTTTTGTTTATGAAGGGGTTTTTAATCCTTGGGGATGATGTTTTGTTTTCCTCTTTGAAAATGGTTATGGGAGCATTTGATGCTTATGATTTGGTGGTTTTTCTAATGGTTGGGCAAATTTTATTGTTTATCATAAAGGCCTAGGTGTGCTAGCTTTTCTCTTGGCTGGTTGAGTTGCTCTCTTATCTTATGGATCTTGAGCTCATGTTGCCAAAGGATAATGTGTTTACTCTTTCCACTAATAAGCCTTCTTCTTGTTGGATTCTTCAGCTGGGATCTTCTATTGAGGTGGAGACTACTCCTTTTGAGGTGGAGCCCTTTCCTATTGAGGTGGAATTGAGAGTTGCAAATTTGGTGGGAAGATTTCCTCTCTCTTACGGGTTTCTATTGAGGTCGAACTTGTGTTGGCTAGGGAGTTGTGTCTTTGGTGGAAAGGGTTCTCCTATCATCCTCTCCTATAGAGGGGAGCCCATTCCTTTAGAGGTGGAGTATGGGATGGCTATTCGGGCGGATTGTTCTGAGCATCTGGTTTGTTGTAGCTTGGCTGATGCAGGAGGTTAATTTGATCAGTTAGTGGGGTTTTAGGTCTCCGTTAATTTTTGGTTGTTTGGGTTTTAGGTCCCTACAAAACCTGTATGTTGTTTGTAGCCTGAGTTGTCTTGCTTATCTCTGATGGTTGTTGATGTTTTATTGTTGGTTTGCTAATTTTTCTTTGTTACCAGCTTTCTTGCTTTGGTTTGGGTTTCAAATCCCTTCAAAACCGTATGTAATGGGTTTTGGGGCCCCATCAAAACCTGTTTTACCCATAAAAAACATAGTAGTGAATTATTATATATTAATATTAATAATAATATTATTAAATATATATATTAGTATATTATATATTAACTAAATATTATTAACATGGTAGTGAATTATTATATATTCATATTAATATAATTAATAATAATATATTATATATTAACTAATAGTATAATATTTATAAAATTATTAATATTAATATATTATTATTGATTTTAATAATAGTTTATTATTATAATATTGATTAAATACATATTAGATTTAAATAAAATATTATTATTCTAATTGATGAGAGTTATGTGTCAGGGAAGTGGGTCCAAAAGGATATAATAAGATCTGGATTTCATGTTGACGCATTTGTGGGAAATTCAGTAATAGATATGTATTTCAAATGTGGGGGTGTAGAAGATGCATGCCATATGTTAAATGTTCAAAATGTCTCGACGAAATGTGGTCACATGGAATGCTATAATTGCATGATTTGCAAAGAATGGAGAAGTCGAGGAAGCACTAAAGCTTTTCCATGAAATGTCAAAATGAGTTGTAATCTCATGGAATAAAATGATTGCAAGCTGTGTACAACATGGGCATTCGAATAAAGCCTTAGACCTGTTTGAGGAAATGCAAGTGATAGGTTTGAAATCAAATGTGGAAATCTTTTCTTTTGTATTATCAGCATGTTCTAACTTAGCAGCTTTGTAGCATGGCAAGATGGCCCATGAAGATGTAATTAAGACTGGGATATAGTTTGATAGCTTTGTAGAAAGTGCTCTTATTGACATGTACTCTAAGTGTGGTTGTATAATGCAAGCTCAATTTTTTTTATAAAATTTCTAAAAGAGATGTAGTATAATGGACTATGATGATTACATATTATGCCATGAATGGTTGTGGTAAGGAGGCTTTGCTTCTCTTTGAAGAAATGCAATAGTCGAGTATGAAGCTAGACCACGTAACCTTCATCGATGTTCCATCATCTCGCAACCATGTAGGTCTAATGGATGTTGGATGGCTATATTTCAATTGGTTGTTTCGTTATTATTACATCAAACCAACATTGGATCATTATTGTTGCATGGTTGATCTTCTTGGGTGAGCTACATCCCTGAATGAAGCAATTAATTTTATAAAGAGAATGCCAGTCAAACCTAATGTTGTAATTAATTTTTTTAAACTTTGGAAAAGGTCTATTTATTCAAGAAGAATATTTGGAAGAATAAGTTAATAGAAGCATCAAGAAATTAAGGGAAGATGAAGTAAGAAAAGAAGAGGAGATTAAATGTAAGTTGGGCAAAGAATTATGTTCACAAACAAATGGAATGATGTTAACAAATAAGAAGGTGAAGAGACATCTCGAAGATTCATGACCCCCAGACTAGGACCCCATCCCCTAAGCCATATAAAAGTAGAATATTTTTGAAAGAAGAGGCACCAGAGAGCAAAGAAACAAGAGAAAAGAAGGAAAATAAGTAGATTGGGAAGAGATATTTGGAAAGGAGTACTTTAACATAAAGCTAGCAAGAGATAGAGGAAGATAACAAAAGCCCCATATACATAGGAGACAAAAGAAAGAAAAGGAAGAAAAGAATAGTTCGCAAATCCATCGACCTAAAATAAAAAGAAAACAAAACAAAATGGAGTCATCAATCAAAATCCCAATATTTGACAAAGATACAACAAAGATTGTAGAACACATATTCCTATTGGAATCTTTGTGGGAAATTCAAGCTATTAACAAGGACAAACCAAAGTTATTAGACTTTGTACTTTCATTAAGGAAGGAGGTATTGGACTAGTACAAGAAAACTTATCTCAAACATGGGAAAATTTGGGATGAAGTGAAATAAGATTTCATGGTAAAATTTGACACCCCAAATATCCCAAAAGAGAGTGTTAATAAAATGAGGTATTTTGTACAAAAAAAGAAAGAGGAATCTATGAAGGCCTATGACAAAAGGTTCAAGGAAGTTTTTCGTAAATTGGAATAACCTCTAATAGAATGAAAAATATTGAATGGTTCATCTCTGGATTAGAAAAGGACATAAGAGTATCATTATATGGAAGAACATTTGATACTTATATATAGACTTGATCATGATGACATATTATATAGAAGCTTAGACATGGTGCAAACCACAAAAGGATGGTAGAAAGGAGAATCTTGAAAAATTACAATTAGTGGTAAATATTTGATTATACAAAATATAATTTTGGCAAGAGGAGAAGAAAATTAAGTTGAGATTTGGTGCACATATTTTTCAAGAGAAGGCCACGTTTAGAACAATTTCCCTAAGACCCATGGAGAATAAGTTGCAACAAAATTACACGTAGAACTAAAAACTATACCGATCAAGACAAATTCATTATACTATGGAACTTGTCAGGAATGGGACAACCACCTCATTGAGGGATATCTTGTAAATTAATTTCAAGTCTAGAATGAAGCAAATCATCCTAACCCAAGATGCCCAGTAAACCACAATCATGATGTGGAGATGGATAGAAACATGGCATATGTCAAAGGACTTGTGAAAGGTCCCTTATATGATGCAAGATATAACGACCACCTTGGGAAGATAATATAAATGCTTATGCACTGCAAAAAAACCCATCGCAAGACTACATCGAAGATAATAAACAATCAAACTATATATGAGGAAGTGGACGTGGTAGAAATAATTGTTGGAGAAATGATGCTATAACTATGGAAAGGTAGGCCATTATGCTATAGAGTGTTCGCAAAACAAAAGAGAGGAAGTGTCCATTTTATGAAGATGATACTCATGGTATATTTAAATGTCATAAAGCACAACGATATTATCAAAATGTAACATAATCAAGAAGCTACAAAGAGGAGCTAGGGTAATCAAAAGAATGCCACTGCAAGGAGTAAGAGATTGTCAAAGAATGGATCAATGGTTTTTTGATACTTCAAATAAAGAATATTCTAGTGAAGAATAACAAATGCAAAGTGAGAAAAAGAAGAAGTTCATAATGAAGAAGAATAAGGCTATAGTCCTGACTAGACAATGGATCGATACCAAAAAGAATAAAAAAAAGAGAAATTAAAGAAGTTGGTGAGGTTTCAAGTTTGGATTTGAAGAAGAATATGATTACTTTTGGCTGAGTAAACAACATCATGATGGAGTGATGAAAAATACAAAACAATATATTATACAACAACAAAATGAGGACATAGCCTATTTTTCGAAGAAGAAGTCATGATGTTGAAAAATTTGGTCTCTTTGGCCTAGCAAAGGACCTGGTTAAATTAAAAAAACTAGGGAAATATTAGAACAAGTAGAAACAACAAGGTCATCAACTTACATAAGATTGAAATAGGAAGAATGCCCCTCTTTTAATTACTACACACATTAATAATAGAAAATTTAAACATGTGATGGTAGATCTACCTGGATATCTAAACATTATTCCAACAACTACTTGGGAGAGACTAGGCAGACCCAAGTTAGTCAAAACACCAATGACTATCAATTTGGCAGATGGTTCTAGTATGGAGACTTCGGGAACATGGTTTAATGTGTGGAAGTAAACATCAAAGGAATTAAGAAAATTGTAGATTTTGGGGTCGTTCAGATGAAAGAACTCTTTAACACTTTCAGAGCATTGCTAGGATTAAGATTTTGTCAATTCTAATGGCATAGTAGATTCGAGAAAAGAAGAAATATCTTTTGTAGATGATACAAGAATAATACACATCCCACTAAGTGGCATAGAAGATAGATGTGGAAAAAATAAAAGATAGTAACTCATGACCGATCTACTCAGTTTCTAAAAACTTCAACACTGCCCAACCACCGTAACACAAGATATATGGATTCATAGGGATATTTATGATACAAAGCCACTTAGCACTATATCATAACAAGGCTAATCTATGGATATATAAAATACAAAGCACATCAATCGCATCCAAAGAGGTATATCACGTATCAAGTTACCAGTTCCTTTAGGAGTAGGAGATGTACATGAGTATATATACTGGACATGGGAAAAACATTTCAAGATGAATCGATGAAGATTGATGCCCTTCAAGACACCTTGGTATGTAACATTTCTTGTTGGTGCCATACTCATAGGAATACTATTCCTGCATGGTATACCTTTCCAATTCTAATTAGGGCACAATACATGCAAGAAGGAGGAGAATACACCCTAATCCCCAAATATAATTGATTAAATACTCCAAAAGATCACATTCAAGATTGCATCACTATATGGAAGGGAGACATGGAATATGACCACTGCCTCTACATTCGAATTTTTTATTAGACCTTGATGTTGATAGTACAAACATGGTATATTAATTTGAAGCTCCCTTCAGGTAGGTTTATTTTGCCTAAGTATCGGTCGTGCCCTCTTTTGAGAAAAGGGTAAAGTTGGGCTCTCTTTCGCACAAACGTGTACCGGTACCGCCACTTGTCAGTCGAGCGCTATTCGCAGGATTTTTCTCTTGCTGCTTTTTGAAAGCTTGTGACGGGTTTCCACGTGTCAATCATTCGCAAATTTTTGAGCTTCTTCACGTCGCTTCCCTTTCGGGTCCCGACCACCTGCGACATAGCATCAGTTCGCGCACATTTCTTAGTGGACCCCACCATTCAACACAATATGCAAAGGACCTCCATGCGTCTTCACAACACAAGTTTTTCATCGCTCAAGGGAAATGATTAGCGTCAGGTCCTGACTATTTGCCACGTGATCTTCTGAAGGCTCCATTGCAAAGACAAACCAAGCAAGTGACAACTATCACCAACTGCCATGTTCTGTAACTGACGTTATGAAGTGAATTGCAAGTGTCCAAGCGCTAGTCTGTTGGGACCACTACCATCATTTGCAGGGGATGCATCCGGCCTTTGGACATCCTCGTTCATGATCTAAATCTTTATGTTGTAACGGGCAGAGAAAAATCATTGCTAAAACATCATTGCTCATGATTAGAGAATATTTCATGTTGCTTGTTCATCAAGCTAGTTTTCCATTATAAATACTATTTCTTAATTCGAAGCAAAAGGGTTCCAGAAGTTCCAAGAGTTCTAAATTTTATTTTCGGTGAAAGAATTAATAGAAGAACCAGGCCTTTATTTGTTTTATTAGATTATTGTAAAAGAACTTACAAACTGTGCCATTGTTCGGCCTTTCTGTTTTTTTTTTATATTTGATAAGTTTTACTATGTCATTGTTGTACTGGATGTATCATTCTCTGACTTCTATAAATCAATACAAATTGTTGGTCTAGATCATGTCTTGAACTCTTCTATCTAGCAAATGTGTATGAAGTTTATTTTATCATATAAAGTGAATCATTCAAGATTCTATCTTTGCTTTGCCTTTCTGGAACTCAGCAGACCACCAACGGGTCCTTAAGTCTTATCCTCGAGAGAGATTTATCGTGCTTAATATCTAAACCTTGGCGCATCACCCTAGTTAGGTCATTTTATTTTATATTTGCTTCCTTTTCCCATTCAAAACCCCGGTTATAGAAGAAGTCAGCTTCAGGTCACTCAGTTTGGCGCAATAGGCCCCCCCTAAAACTGAGTTTCCCACAAGAGGCTGTTACCTTGTCAAATTTTGGCATCGACAGTTTCTTTTCTTTTCTTGGCACGCCTGGTGGGACCCAAAACATAACCAAATCAAAAGGATGTGTGAGTCATAATGTTAATCGCAAATCGGAATTATGTGGCTTGGGATGTCGGAAGTCCTCTTGTTGCCCCAATAACACCTGTTGTATGGGCCCCTATCCCAGTCTCTGCTCTTAAAACTATTCCAAAGTTTATCGGAGATGGCTCAAGAACATCGTCCAAATATCTACAAGACATTGCAGACATGTGTCTAGTGCACAGAGTAACATATCAGAACATAGCACTAAGATTGCTTGCAACTTCTTTCAAAGGAAGAGCGTTGGATTGGTACCATCAACACTTGGGATGAGTTCGGAGACCCCTTTTATGAGAGATTTTCCAATGACGGAGACAAATCTTCGCTATATCACCAGCCATCTACAATAAAGCGGGCCCCATCCGAAGCCATGACAGATTTCAACACCCGATTTCATACAACCCGACAGAGAGTCCAAAATGTCATCCAACCATCAGCTGAGTTAGCATTCATGTTCTACCTAAAGTCCATCAATGTCGACATTTCCATGATGATCCAGTCACTCGGTGGAGCCACATTACCAGATGCTTACAGTATAGCAGTGCAAGCGGAGAATAATCAAATCGAAACTGGGAAACTGCCTCCTCGAGCCATTATGTCGATCTTCCCTGAAATATCAACTTCTAATCAAGAGATGCCATCTACTAGCACAACCATGTCGCCGCCATCATCCATGTACACATATCCAAGCGTGCAACCAAATGTTGCTTCTACATCTGGCGCTCCGAAAAACGAGATGAGTGACATAAAGGAGATGTTGCAAAACTTGACAAACGAAGTAACCACTATCAAATGCAATCAGGTTGCTCCTCCGAGACCAACCTATCAAAATTTTCAAGGTAATAGACCCTCTTACCAACAAAACCAATATCAAGGGGTCGCGCGCACAACTCCATCGACTCAAACAAATAACCAAATAGTACCAGTACCAACTTCGTTGGGAACTACTCAAACAAGTACGAGTAGGGAACTGATCATCAAGTAGAACAACATCGCCGAAGATTTTAACGCTTGGTGCTATCCTTGTGGTGATGCTCATATGCCTTGAAATTGCCTACGTGGCAATTTACAATAAAAAATCACCGAACAACACAAGCAAGGCGCAACGACAAGTTCGGGAGGGTATTTATACACCTCTTCTGCATTGGAAGATGTGGTTCTCACCTCACAGATGCAAGGAATGTCCCTGGAGCAAGAATGTGGCATTGCTCATGACCATGCTCTCTTTCCTGGATGGAAGGGGACGAAGCAGTGTTCACTTATGAAGCATCCACAACTGTGACCCCGAAGGTGCAGTTCGATTACAACACCCGATCAAAAAGAATATTTACAAGTGAGTCAATCACTCCACAACCCAGAAGTATTCTAAACCAACTCCCTAGCCCTTCTTTAGTTGCTCCAAATCCTCAAGTATGAAAGGAAGTTACTACTACCAAGGCGAAAGAACAAAAGCCTCCAAATTCGTCACCCATCAACGTGGTGGAACAACTGAATAAATCTTCCGCTAATGTGTCCCTTTGGGATATCTTAGCTATTCTAGAACAAAAATCATTGCTACAAGAAGCCCTGCAGAAAGATTTTTCATGGCATTGAGACTATATTTGTGGTGTTGGATAAAGCTATTATAAATATCTAAGGTTCTCAAAGGTTTGGTGAGTTTTTACAACCAATCATTGGATGTTTTGGCACTTCGTGAACCTAATAAATGCTCAATCAAGGAATTCTTCGACATGGAAAAGATGGTTTAGGCCATTAATTTTACAAAATGAAGGATAGATCGGGTGAAATAGAAGGATGAAACCTATGGTTTTATGTTTATCAATTCTAAAAATATCAAATAAAATTTCTTATATAGATAGTCCCTTGTAGAACATATAAGCTCCTTTTTGTATCTCTCTCAACCATAATTTTACTAGTTTTGTTTTCTAATGATTGAAGTCTACTTGTGTGGCTTCCTTTCTCAATCATTTTATCTTTGTTTTATGTTTTTGTCTTGGGTTTTCTCACTTGCTTTTCCTACATCCATTTGGTTATGTTTTATGCAAGATTTTTGTGTAAATTTTATCATACTATAAATAGAATGAGAGAGGGCCCTTATCCCTAACTTGAATTATAAAAAAAAAAGAGTATACAATCTCCAAATTTCAGCTAAAAATGTTAGATGGATCATCATCTAATAGACCGTTCTCATCTCAATGGTTTGAAACCATATATATTTTCAATTTCATCATGATATAATGTCATTGAACGTGCTTGACGTATGCAGAATAGTAAATAGACCTTTTGTAATCTTGTTATTTTACTTGTGGAGTGGGCTCCACTTATTATTTTGGATTTTGTTTTGATTTTTCTTTGGAACCCATGTGAAAGTAGTGTCTTCAAATAAGGTGACATTGGGATTGTTGAAATCTGCTTCCTTATTCTTCTTTGAAGCATAAAGACAAAATCTTCCTTGTTTCATATATATTCAGGAATGAAATTATTTTTCTCTTTCTTTATTGGTAGATAACAAGGGCTATAAGTTTGTTTTTGTGCTTAGGATCATTGGGAGGCAATGCTGAGGGATTCATTTGCTTCTTCTTTTCCTTTTTATTCTTTGTTATAGATTCATTTGGTATAATAATAAATTATATCTTTGTGTTAAAAATTTAACTATTTAATGTTCCTTACTCTTACAATCATAACAAATGTCCTTGAGAGTGTATAGAATAATTTTTAGGCATGAAGTGACTTGACTATAAATATGATCATAATCATTTGAATCATGTGGAATATCTTAGACATATTGCAATAATTTTGAGAAGGATTATGCTAGGTGATCCCACAATAGTGGTTTACAAATTTTGGCGAAACTGGAAACTGCAATTATTATTTTTAACTAAATCTTCATATTTGGACACCTATAGCGGCTAAACTGTGAGTAATTTGAAGATGATGAAAACTAGAGTCTCATCACATTTTGTCTGTAGATTCTAAAAATATTTTTTCAAAAATTTTGGAATCAGATTGCGCTTTTTTTTCCATCTCCCACGAAAACTGGTATTTTTCAGAAAACAACATTTTTAAAAAGTGACGCTCACCGTATACAACATAACTTTTTTTGTATAAAAGATAAAATTCTATTTTTTTCAAATTTAGATTTGTAACTACGATATCTAGCACTTACATTTGGTCTCATAGTTTTTTATTGAATATTTTTTCCTTAATCAAGTTTCGAAGTCAAACCAATTGCAATTCAGACATAGGCGGACTGTATACAACATAACTTTTTATGTATGTATCAAAATTCAATTTTTTTTTTTAATGGATCAAGGACATCAATACCCAGTCTCAACGTATTTTTAAAAAAATTATTTTGATAATCTGCAATTTTTCCACATGTGCAAAACAAAGAGCTTGACTTTCGGTGAAAAACCTATGTTTAATAAAACCTAAAAAACACATACATAATAAAACCAAAAAATATTAAAATTTAATTCGTTGGATAGCTCATTCTGAGGACTACCATCTTCCAGTTGGGTTTGTGAAGAATCCTCCATTTTCATCCTCAACCCGAGCTTTGAAGGGCAAAATTCTGCTAAAATTTGGTGGAAGAGGGGGAGAAGGGCAAAAAAGGGGTGTTCGCGAACCCCCATTTTTTTTTAATTCCCCATAAGGGAACATGGCATCACAGGGTTCGAGCGAACCCACCATGCAAAAGGGGGTTTGCTCGAACTAGGGGTTCAACCGAACCCCTCTTTTGGGTTCATGTGAACCCCCTAGTTCAAACGAACCCTTTAAAACATGAAATTTTCAATGCGTGAGAATTTCTCAAATTTCCTTCCTCATAAAAATTGTACACCACTATTATGGGTTTACCCTGCTAGTAACATGTAATTAAAAAATGTTAGATGTAATAATTATAATTGTAACCATATAGAAAAGTATTGATTTTTTTTATCAATATAGTATGGTAGTGGAAAATTTCAAAAGATATACCTCCCAACTGGGGGAAGTACATATAGAAATGTATGTAGAGTACAAAAGTTGTAAATCTCAACCAATAATATTATATGGATTATCATCTAATAGATTGTTCTCGTATTTTTTATGTGCTTGCAACCACCTTTTATGTTTTGAATTAAGCATGATATGATGTCATTGAATGTGCTTGATATATGTAGAATAAGAGAAAGACCCTTTGTAATATTACTATTGTACTTGTGGAGTCAAATTCGCTTGTTCTTTTTTAATATTTTGGTTTTTCTTTGAAATTCATATGGAAGTAACACCTTTAAAAGAGCTACCAATGGGATTTTTGGAAGTTACATTCTTATTTTTCATTGGGGAATAAGGAGGAAATCATCCTTTATTTGGTATGTCTAAAGGAATGAAAATAAAAAATGTTATTCATTCTTTTTAGGTGTGTATAGGCATGAATTTGCACCCCCTTGCAAGTTCCCCTTTTACACCCATCACCTTATAAAAATCAAACCTGACAATGTAATTCCACATCCTTCATTCGTACTCCATCCACTTGGTGTCTGTTTGTAGTGTCAGTGGGTGAATTTCTATTGGGGATGTGCGCGCTGTGCATGGACGTCTACACGGCGCACTTCCGTCTTGACAAGATTCATGCCTCTAGAATTTGCAAAGGCATTATGTTCACAATTGGGGCTGAAGCATAACATATTTGTGCCCTTCACCCGACCATTGAATGACTCTTTCCCTCTCAAACTCATTTTCAAATGACTATCTGTCATTCTCATTCACTTCTCTAGACATTCTTGGATAACTTCTTGACAATTCACACATCCACTCACGCTTCTTGGCTACTTGTTGCATTATCAACTCTACTATTTTAACATCACAACATTCTTCACATCTACCACAGAAGTTGCAACATGATGTCTTGCGAGACTTCCTTCAACGTCGTTGCAACCATGTCAACTTTTCCACGGTTGTAGACTTGCATTCCTCTCTCATTGGCCTTGAGTGCCTTTGGTCAAGGGTGGTATTATTTGCTTACTATTGCATTGTTGTTGGATTTGAGAAGCATAGTGCTTCTTGTAGTGTTTGGTATCATTTCCTTTCCAGCATAGTTTCTTTATCGCTTTTTTCTATACTATTGCTATACTAGCTATTTGTGGAGGTGGAAACACCAAAATGGGGATTTGACTACGACAAGCCTCGAAACAACCCCAACATGTTCCCTACTCTGTTGTGTGTAGGTACTTGTTCATGTGGATATTGCGGGATAACTGGGCCTATCGTGAGTTCAAATTTCTACCACCTTTTCATTCTTGTCAACTTTCTCTTTTAAGTTAAAGCATTCCCCTTGCTTTTATAATACTCTAGCCTCTTTACGATTTTTGTTATTTTGTGAAATTAACTTCATTGGGTAGACTAGTAAATTCCTATCAGTTTTAGTTGTATTCTACACTCTTTGTCTGTACGAGCGCCAACGCCCAACCAAGATGCCAACACACCATGCTATCATTCATCTTCTATGTTGGAGTCCTCTAGCCGAGAGTTATTGGAGTTACAGTTTCGACTCAGGAATTCACTCACCCGATTCCCTAAACCTCTCAAGTTAATAGAAAGATAGCAATACTAAGAGTGCTCTTCATTCTCTAACCTCAAACATCATAACACTTTCCTAAATGCTTGCTCCACTTGAGGTAGATTAGTGTAGCCTTCAACTCTCATCTCTCTGTGACCTAAAGTCGTTGAGTGGTCGGTCCCCCTCTACATTTTGGTGAACCCAACATGAACATTCTAGTTCCATTTGGTAGTGTTGAAAGACCCTTCCCTTGTATCCTAGGAGTGTTGTATGTGTGAGTGTTGCAGGATTCCTAGCCTTGCAACCCAACCTATGACCCCTAGTGGCATAGCTGGGAGGTTCCCTAAGAATCATGAAATGAAACCTTGAGTGGGTCACCATCCAAACCCTTGGAGGCTTTTGTGAAAGTTTTATCTAATGTAAGTAAAGATGGCTTCCTTCTTACATCTACCTATCCCATCTGCGCAACCTGCGAGCGAATCTCTCGCTATAAAATTTACCTCACAAGATTTGTTAATGAACTTTAATAGAGAACCATCCCCTTTGTACATTCCCACACGTATCAATGGGAATACCATAATTGGTGTTCTCATTGACCCTGCATGCCAGGTGAATGTTATTATAGAGGAAATCATGTTGATAAATTTTTTGCACAAGGATGGATATGACAAATCTACAAGCACTATACGTACACATGAAGGGATTTCCATCCCTCCCATTGGATGTATCACCTTGTCAGTACTGATTGGGTCCAAGACTATGAATGCACTCTTTGACATCATCCAGGGGTCTGAAATGTTCAAGGTAAAACTAGGCATTCCCTAGTTGGTTTCCATGAATGCAGTTCCCTCGGTAATTCATAAGTGCTTGAAGTTTTCCCATGAGGGTTCGGTGTATGTAGTCCATGACACTGGTTACAAACTGACGATTACGTGTGGGGGCTACTCACTTAATCACTTCTGGCCTGCGCCTATTGGTCTGCTCCCTCCCTAGACATACTTGTTGTATTGAACTTATGTGAAATATAAGAGTGGGGGCATAACGCCAAAGGTGAGATACCCTCCTTCTCCCTATGCCATTTTGTATTAAGATTGCCTAAAGGTAGAACGTGAGGCTACCTTGGCCGCTTGAAAAAAGGAAGAGCAAAAGTCTGCTCAGGGCTCTTCTCCTTCCCCTTATACTATATTGTCTGTTACTTCCTCTCGCCTTGTTATGGTGCCATCAACTTCTGCTCCTATGTGTTTATTGGGGAGCCCGATGGTGCTCGCTTGGTGAAAGCCCAAGCATCCAACGTTTGAACTTCCTGTCTTACCCACGATGCCTTAACCTATTTTGTATTGTAAGGTGAAGAATCCTTGTGGAGTGTCTTCTATGTCTCGGCCTCCATGACCTCCTACTGCTCCTACCTCTAAGGTAGTGAATGGGAAGATTCCCACCATTGAGGTGTTTGATCCTACTCCTCCCTTTGTTGTTCCATCATCCTCTCCATATCTTCCTCCTATTCCTGTCCAGGAGTCCCTCCCTCCGTCGGAAACGACTGTGATGGATACTCTGATAGATGAACAAGAGTCTTTCGTCCCTTCTCAGGCTGCAACCTCTAGCTCTCAGAATCATAGAAACCACCTTATGCATGAATGCAAGCGTTAGAGAAAGGTTTTGGCCCCTGAGCATGCCACTTTGCAAAAGAAGGAAGAGGAGCCAACAACTCCCGCTTCAACATCTTTTGTTGTGTCCTCCTCTTTCGCTCTTCCGCTCTTCCTTCTTTAGTTCCCTCAGCCTCAATCTTGCTCCCAGCTCCCCCTATGAGCATGAACGATCCTCACCTGAAGAGGGTGTAGGTATATATTGCTCCTTCGGTTGAGCCTCCCCTTCTGATGTCCCTTTCGGACATCCTCCCTTTTCCAAACTTGTGGACATGTCGAATACCTCAATGGTGTATGCCTTCTGCTTCATCTGTGGGGATTTCACATCCTCTGATGAAGCGAAAGATGGAGGATGACCCTATTAGCAATGGGGGTCGGAAGAAGGGTTTGCCTTCTTCGGATGGTGGTTCTATGTTGGCTCACACCTTCTTAGTGATGGAGGCAACCTCAGTGTCCTCGGAGTTCGTCACTGCTCCTGAATCATTTGGTGAACTTAATAGTGGATCTTGAGCGCCGCCTCCATCGCCCGTTGAGTTGACACATGACACTCTTGTAAAGTGCATGTTCAACTTCATAGATGATATACTGGCCCTATCAATGATCTTCACAAGATCGCTAAAGTTCACCTCATAGGAACTGAGTGGAGAAAACCTTGAGGGGCCTTCTTCCTTAGCTCTTGTTGTAGGAGGGTTGGAGGGTACCCCCTTGATATTATACCCTTGCAGGCTCATCCACCCTCCCCTTATGATGATCTAAACTAGAAGAATGATGACCTCTTGGTTGATGAGGACTAGGGGGTGCCTCTTCTTTAGTTGTAGATTAGAGTTTGTGTGTTTGTATTGTGTTCCCCCGTGCTTGTTTAATATGTTCCTAGATGACCCTTGTTACCCTCATAGGTACTTGGATAGAGGAGTGTTTTTATTTCATAAAACTTCCTCTATTTGTCACATCATTCTTCCTTTTGTCGTGTATTGATTTTTGACAATTAGGGATGATGTAAAGTGTTGGGGGCATTTAGGCCTCCCTTCCATGTTGACCCAATTTTTTATTTTCACTTTCTCTTCATGTGGCCTTCTTCACATGGTTTCATATTGTAGGGGGTTGATGACAATTCATTTATATATTATTATACTTATCTATCTATATTTATGAGTAGCTCTGACCTTGAAATATCAAATCCCTCGTCTCTTCTCCGTTATGTCCTTATTTTCCTTATTTTCCTTATTTTTCTTTTTATCTTCTTTGCTTGTCTTGTGATGTTGTGGTGCTCATGCGTTGTCCCTTGCATGTGTGACAACATTACCATGATTATATCTCACCATGTTCCACATGCCACAACATGACTTTTTTTTTTTTTTTTCTCTCCTTAGGATGTCACATGCCTTGGTGCTTGGCACACAATATCCTAAGGGAGGGATCTCATACTACTTTGATTTTTCAGGAGTTGTAATCGGTGGCCAATGAATCCCTTCTTGAAAATATCTATTTTTCAAAAATTGCATTCCTCAGCAAGGACCCCTAACAAAATACTTTTCCTTCATCATGGGTTCGTAAAGAAAGAACTTGAGAAGCTTTCCTCCAAGGAGGGAGCACCTTTTCCTACAGGTGAAGTTTTGAATTTTCCCTTGTGAGGGGGTATTCTTCCTTTCGAATTCCTTGATGAAGTGAAATATTTCAAAAGGATTCCTTGATGTTGAATTGATTTGCGAAAAATACTGTTGCACTTTCAAATAGAGTGTCCTTTGAGTGGACCCCTTTTTATTTTGAAGGGTTCCCGAGGGACCCCTTTGAAATCTCTTTCTTCAATTGTTGACTGTCTACTTGTTTGCCTGCATGGCTTATTTTGATATCTAACATATTTTATTTGTGGATTAACATGTTGCTTTGCAGGTGTGCCTGTGAAGCTACTTTTCAATCAAACTTTGTGGAGCCTCTTACATCAGACTTCCTCAAGACCGAGCACTTGGGATGCCTTCCTTGCAAGTCTGAGGACCTGTAAAGCACTTTCATCTTGCATGATTTTTTCATCGTTGGTCTATGGGCCTCTAGTGCACTTTGTTAAACTCTCTTCAGGACCGAGTACCTATGGAGCCATTTGTTTGCCCTGCAGTTTCCAACATGCCAGATTACGGTCTGCTTCCTCGACAGTTTGAGTATATTTTCTTGGAACTCTTTAGACCTACTTTACCGAACCCTCATTGGCATTCATGTTTTCTAAAGTGGGGCAAAAATGTATAGGCATGAATTTGCACCCCCTTGCAAGTTCCCCTTTTACACCCATCACCTTAGAAAAATCAAACCTGACAATGTAATTCCACATCCTCCATCTGTACTCCATTCACTTGGTGCTCATTTGTAGTGTAGGTGGGGGAATTTCTGTCAAGGACACGTGCGCGGTGCGCGGATGTTCCTCTCACGCTTCTTGGCTCCTTACTACATTATAAACTCTACTATTCCAACATCACAACATTCTTCACATCTACCACATAGGTTGCAACTCGATGTCTTGTGAGACATCCTTCATAATTGTTGCAATGATGTAGAGTAGGGTGGGTTAACACAAACTAACTCAAACAACTCTTTTTCAAAGTCTTTACACAACAAACAAAGTGCTTTCCTTCACAATCTTACAGTATGTTTTGTAGGATAGCAAATGGGGTATTTTTAGCATAATTTGAAGGTAATAACTCAAAACCACAACCTAAAAGTCATTTTGATACCCTTTATCCCTTTTAATAACATATCTCAAATGCAAGTGGGGTTTCTTTGGAACATAAGGGTCTAATTTCTATTACTACGCTTGAAAAAGGCTAAATTAGGCTTGTGCAGATAAGTCACTACAAGTTTTTTGATCTTCAAACCAAGACTCCAAGACATGTCAAATTGTGACTATCTCAACCTTTTCAAGCATTACACACACATTCCAAAGAGTTTATCTACAACCCCTAACTCTTATGCACCATATTTTCCAAAAAACATGTTGTTTTCAATCTAGGGCATCAACCAATCTTCCTCCCCTTCTCTTCAAAACATCATTAACACAAAATTCAACCTAACTACTTCCATTCCACTAGTTCTCAGGCCTATTCACCACTGGAATGGCTAAAAAACCCATTTTCTTCCCTCAAAACACTAAAACTTAGGGTTTCAGACTAGTCTTAGAAAAATTGCTCTAAAATGCTCAAATCCTAATAAAATCAGATGAGACAAAAAGAAAAAAAATGAGGGCTCGATACTCCATCCCTTCCAATCAATATTTGATCACTTCTATGTCGTATAGGGCCGTACACACTTTTGTAGCAACAAATTCAATGAGGAAACATTGAAAACAATGTTTTATTGATGCTCAAACTACAATGTAATCACTAGAACTTTGTCTTGGACTTTACAACCCTTATTTAATCTTTTCAAACCAAAACCAACCGACCCAAACTACTTTTCAAGTCCCCAACCATTCAACTTCCCAAAAAATGCAAAAATACAAAGTTGCTTTGACAACTTTTGCAACTTTTAACAACATTTACATCTTTTGACAAAACTGAGCCAACATGACTCAAATTGACCAAAAACATGAAACATGGTATTATTAGACCTTATTACAACCAAAAATTGACTCAACAACTCAAAACCAACACTTAACCTCTTTTATGCATTATGAAGGTCTATGGTGCCCTGCACCATACTCCTTGAGCAAAATAGACTCAAGTCCCCTTAAGAACAATACTGCAACAATAAATTCATGCTTGATCACATCATTCCCTAACCTCCAAGTGACTAATCCATCTGGAAAATCTTTCCAGTGAACCAAAAACTGGAAATATGCATCATCCATTATCCTCTCAAAGTATTTAGCATCTAGATTATGTTTCAACTACAAAAACCTGTTCGATAGTTGATCCTTGACTTCTTCTCCTAAAAATGTCGTTGAACCTACTTTAGTACCTACAAATATACCTCCTTCATCCTTGTAATGAACCTCCTCATGCTTCACTTTTGGTGTATTCTTGATCTTGCTCTTTTTCCCTTGTAGTTTATCCTTGATCTCTTCCCCTTTGCTTCCCATCACTTCCATCTGATGTTTTGCCCCTATGATTGCTGCTTGATCAAGAATACCAACTTCTGGTTTGAAAGAAATAAAATGACCACTATCCTCTTTTGAAAGAAATGAATGGAGCACTTCTCCCACCATCATGGCAACATACTTCTTAAGCCAATCTTGCATCTCCAAAATCAATTCATCCTTGACATTTAGCTCAATATCATTTCCCTCTAAAATCAAATCATTCTTCAAGTCTACTGTCATAGTGTCTCCATGTTTAGTGGTGGATGCAATGTCCATGTTTTCCTCTTCATCTACCTTTATAAACTCCTTTCTACCTACATCATCACATTCACTCTCTTGGTTTGTCCTTTATCTTCCTCCATCAATGGTGTCAAGATATAAGAAGTTCCATCTTTGTCTATCTCATAATTATTCCTCCTCCCATCATACATAGCATGCCTATCAAATTGTCAAGGCCTCCCTAGAAACAAATGGCATACATCCATGGGTAGTATGTCACACAAAATTTTGTCTTTGTATCCTCCTCTATTGAACTCTACCCAAGTTTGTTCATTTACCAAATCATATTGACCCTCATTCAACCAAGAAACTTTATAAGGGGTATCATGTGGTATTCTAGGCAACTTAACTTTATCAACCATCTCAACTGAAACCATATTATCTATGCTCCCTGAATCAATTACAACTTTACATACCTTACCCAAGCACTTACAAGTGGTCTTGAAAATAGTTCTTCTTTGTGGTGGCTCCTTCTCTTCTGATGCCTTGATGAGAGTTTTTCTTACCATCAGAGATTCACCAACCTCTGGAGCAACATGTTGTGATGTTGAGCCCCACTCTCATTGTCATCTTCTTGCACCAATTGAGCTCTTCTTTCTCCTCCATGTGAAGTAGAGGCTTGACTTTATTGCATTGCCATGCTTGATGTCCGAACTTGTTGCATTGATAGCATCTTCCTATGAATCCTTGTGAACCTCTCCCTTGACCTCCAAATCTACCTCTAAAGCCTGATCTACCTCCTCTAAATCCACCTCTCTGATTAAAAACTTGGTCTTGGACTTCGCTTGCATCTTCTTGGTTCTTATATGGCTACCTTGGGTTAGAAAATGATCCTCTTCTTCTAGAATTGCTGCCTCTTCCCCTAGTTTGTTTGTCTTGCCTTCTCTTTATCTTTTCTTCAGCCCTAATTGTCATTTGATAGCATTCCTCAATTGTTCTTGGATTTTTTAAAGTTAACTCATCTTGAATATTGAATCTTAACCCACTAAGATATCTAGGCACCTTCTCCACATCCTCCTCCATGTGACTTGCTCTTATGCTCAACTTATAAAACTTGTCTATGTAAGCTTTGACATCCATATCTCTTTGTTTCAGACCTTGAAGTTTCTTGTACAATTGAAGTGCATAATTAGCCGGTAAGATTTTACACTTAAGCTTAGTCACCATTCTATACCAAGAAATTTTTTTTGACTTACCTTTCATCCTCCTTTTAGTCTTCTCATAATCCCACCATAATAGGGCATGACCCTTCAATTTTGTTTTTGCTATCTTGACCCTTTGCTCCTCTGGTATGTCTTCACATTCAAGGTAATTATCAAGTGCTACAATCCAATCCAAAAGCTCTTCCTCATTAAAATTACCTCCATACATAGGTACACCCATCTTTGTCTTGTGTTTATCTGCCTTGACTGCTCTCAGTAGCTTGGCCATCCTTTGCTCATCAGGATCCAACCCTTCCTCTTCTTCTTCTTGGGGATTCTCCTTTTCCCCTTCCTATTCACTGTCACTCTCTTCACCAGCGAATATACCTCTCCTCTGACCTGTTTCAATAGCCTCAATCCTTGTTATCATACTATCTTGGAGTTCCTTCAATCTCCTAATCTCTCTTGCAGTCTTCTCTTCCATCTCATCATTTTTCTAGCCATATTGTTACCTTTTGGAGGCATCTTGTTCTCTTTTTCACTTCACCTTTCCCTTTTCCAGATCGACCTATGCTCTGATGCCAATTTGATGCATATCAGGGTGGGTTAACACAAACTTACTCAAACAATTTTTTTTTCAAAGTCTTTACACAACAAACAAAGTGCTTTCCTTCACAATTTTACACTATGCCTTGCGGGACAACAAATGGGGTATTTTTGGAATAATTTGAAGGGAATAACTCAAAACCACAACATAAAAGTCATTTTGGATACCCTTTATCCCCTTTAATAATGTATATCAAATGCAGGTGGGGTTTCTTTGGAACATAAGGGTCTAATTTTTGTTGCTACGCTTGAAAAAGGCCAAATTAAGCTTGTGCAGATAGGTCACTACAAGGTTTTTGATCTCTAGGATTCCAATCTTCAAACCAAGACTCCAAAAATGTCAAATTGTTTCTTCCTCAACATTTTAAATCATTACACACACCTTCCAAAGATTTTATCTATAATGCCTAACTCCTGTGCACCATATTTGCCAAAAAACGTGTAGTTTTTAGTCTAGGGCATCAACCAATCTTCACCAATCTTCCTCCCCTGCTCTTGCAAACATCATAAACACAAAAAAAAACCTAAATACTTCTATTCCACTGATTCTCAAGCCTTTTCACCGGTGGAATGGCTCAAAAACCCATTTTCTTCCCTCAAAACACTAAAACCTAGGGTTTCAAACCGGTCTTAGAAAAATTGCTCTAAAATGCTCAAATCCTAATGAAATCAAAAGAGACAAAAATCAAAAGAATGAGGGCTCAATACTCCATCCCTTCCAATCAATATTTGATCACTTCTAGGCCGTATTGGGCTGTACACACCTCTGTAGCAACAAATTCAATGAGGAAAACACTGAAAACAATGTTTTATTGATGCTCAAACTATAATGTAATCACCAAAGAATTGTCTTGGCCTTTACGAGGATTATTTAAGTTTTTCAAACCAAAACCAACCGACCCCAACTACTTTTCAAGTCCCCAACCATTCAACTTCCCAAAAAGTGCAAAAATGCAAAGTTGCTTTGACAACTTTTGCAACTTTTAATAACATTTACATGTTTTGACAAACCGACCCAACATGACTCAAATTGACCAAAAACATGAAACATGGTCTTATTAGACCTTATTACAACCAAAAAGTGACTCAACAACTCAAAACCAGCACTTAACATCTTTTATGCATTATGAAGGTTTATGGTGCCCTGCACCATGCAACTGCATTGACTTTGCCACGGTTGTAGACTTGCTTTCCTCTCTCATTGGCCTTGAGTGCCTTTGGTCGAGGGTGGCATTATTTTCTTATTATTGCATTGTTGGATTTGAGTAGCATAGTGCTTCTTGTAGTGTGGTATCATTTCCTTTCCAACATAGTTTCTTTATCACTTTTTTCTATACTGTTGCCATATTGGTTGTTCGTGAAGGTGGAAACACCAAAATAAGGGTTTGATTGCGGCAAGCCTTGAAACAACCCTAACATTTTCCCCTAATTTGTTGTGTGTAGGTACTTGTTCATGTGGAGCTTGCGAAAGAACTTGACCTATCATGAGTTCGACTTTCTAACACCTTTTCATTGTTGTCAACTTTCTCTTTTAAGTTAAAGCATTCCCCTTGATTTTCTAGTACTCTACCCCCTTTATGCTTTCTGTTATTTTGTGAAATTACCTTCATCGGGTAGACCAGTAAACTCCCATCAGTTTTAGTTGTATTCTACACTTTTTGTTTGTAAAGGCTCTAACGCTCGACCGGGATGCCATCGCACCGCGCTGTCGTCCATCTTCTACATTGGAGTCCTCTGACTGGGAGTTGTTGGAGTTATAGTTTTGACTCAGGAATTCACTCACTTGATTCCCTAAACCTCTCAGGTTAGTAGAAATATAGCATTACTAAGAGTGCTCTTCATTATTTGACCTCAAACATCATAACACTTTCCTAAATGTTTGTTCCACTTGAGGTAGATTAGGGCAACCTTCAACTCTCGACTCTCTGTGACCTGGAGCTGTTGAGTGGTCGGCCCCCCTCCTCTACAAGGTGGAGGACATGAGTTATAAGTTTATTTTTGTGTTATTCATTATTTTTGTGGAGGCTTCATTTTCTCTTTATTTTCCTTGTTAACTTTTCCTTGATTCTTTTTGTTGCGCATGCATTTGTTATAATTATTGAATTCTATCTTTGGAGTTTCATAAGGAGCTTCTACTTGATGTTCCTTACCTTTGTAGCCATAACAAATGTTCTTGAGAGTGACAACATAATTTTCAAGTTTGAATTAGTTGATTTGAAAATAAGTACAAATGTATCTCTTCTCACTTTCACAATTTTCTCTTGAAAAATATATTTTAGACATTGATATATCATAGAGGTTATCTCATTTAATTATAGAAATCAAGGTCTCCCAAGTAAAGTACAAAATCTGCCAATCAAGGATTGATATGGAAAAATTCATCCACGTCTTTAAGCCCCATGTCAAGAGAAAAGATAATACTCTCCATAGGGTCCAAAAGAATGTCATTGGTTTGTGTTTAGAGCAATATATAAATGTGTATAATAATCTAAAGCTAAATTTTCAATTATATCAAATTCTTTTATGCATATGTTATACTAATTGCCTAGATCAATGTGAACACCTTCACATTGTTGAACATGAAGAAAACCATGACCATAAAGTGGACCACAATAATCGTGGTTTGGGATCTCAAAAAATGAAATAATTGAAGGTACATAAGGAGGTGAAATTTTATGAGTAATAGCTATAAATGTTTTTGTAGAAGTGTGGGAAGATGAACAATCATGCTTTGTATCCATAGGGTCTTTATTACATCATAGAACTAGTAGGATGCTTGAATACCTATTAGTGTTCAATATAGTTAGATTGTGTATGTAATGCAAAATATTAGCATAAATTTTATTTTAGTGGAGCAATCAATCACTATTCCCCTATCATTCACACCATCAACATGAATCACATTACTATCAATGAGATCTATGATTTTATTGCTTGAATGTCATACAAGTATATGTATAGTGTCCATTAATTTTATGGAAATTGTAGAAGGATTATTCATTATAACTCTTAGATAATCCTCTAGAGGAATCCAATAGATTGAATGAATTAAGGCTAACCAAATTATTATGAAGGTTTGAAGAATATTATCCAATGGTTTGCTAAGCTTTGTAAATTATCTAGGCCATTAATGTTTGAATGGTACAAGATTAGATGTGGTAGACATTTGATTGGAACTAGATTTAGATACTTTCTTGTCATTCTATTTTTGAAATGTATTGTTCTTTTGACATCTTGAAGGGTTGGAGGAAGTGGGGGAGGCCCCATAATTCCAACCATTAGATTCAAATAGTTAAAGTTTAAGATTTTTTACATGCACACACAAATTCTACCACATAAATATTGAAAGCTAATTCCATAGTCATTAGTAGACTCAATGTCTTTGGAAACATTTAGTTAGATTACTTAGTTGTTGCTAAACTCATATTGACACATAAGGTTCACAAGAAAGTGGTGGCTAGCTTGTCAAAATAATGGATAGAAATAGGAGGTTAGGATTAGAAGTATTCAAGGACATAGTCCTTAGGGTTCATTGTAATCGTGTCATTTCCATAATATAGCCAATATATCACTAAAATAAAGTCAATGGGCAATGGGTGTGTAGCAACCTCAAATGCAAAAGGTGTGCAATGTAGAGGATTATACGTAATAGAGTTAGAGCTACAATTTTCTTCTTAAGTTGATCAAACTACTTCACTAGTGTATTGAAGGTTTAAAAGTGCAGGTAGTAGTGGTATGAGAAGCATGGGTATAATGAAGGATGTTTAAAGAGAATGAGAGGTAAGAGGGAATGAAATAGTAGTGGAAGGAAAAATCTCATTATAAATGTAGAGTTGTCATAGGATGATAAGAAGGAATGGTACAAGGAATAGTTGTAGTACTTACAAAGGTATGAATAAACACCATCTAACTTTACATTGAGAAATCTAACTTGAACATAAATTAACACAATTTAATAACATCACAAATAACACGCATAATACACATCTACAAATTAATTATTTCACTAATTTCAATATAAACATACACCTCATGTAACCTTCCTCAACTCTCTTAACTCAAATATTCTATTCTTCACTTATTTATATGGTGAAGTGTAGCTACAATTATCTATGATACCAAAATTACTTATGAATATGTAACTACATTTTGCATAAATGTCAACAGAGCAGTTGCAACTATCTCTAAGAAAATCGCTCTGAGCTCTATCCTTTATGCTTTGATGGATGTCCATACCCTGTTCCAAAACTCCCATTTGGCACAGGCTGGGAGGATGCTGGCAAAGGCTGGAGAGTCTAGCTTTACACCTGCCAATTGCATTTGGTTGCAAAGTCTCTAAAGCCTTTTCAACAAATCCATTTTGTTAATGTCCTGCAATCAGGGCGTTCCATGAGAACGATATTCTTTGAGGCATCTGTTAAACAGTTCACGTGCCTTATCTATGATTCCACATTTTGCATATCCTGCAATCATGGCGTTCTGTCAAACAATTGTTGGAGGCATTCTGTCAAACAGTTCGCGTGCCTCGTCAATGCTTACAATTTCTGCATACACGTCTGGCAGGGCAGTTGCAGCTACAACATCTGACAAAGTGATGGATGTCCATACCCTGTTCTAAAGCTCCCATTTTCGCACACGCTGGGAGGATGCTGGCAAAGGTCGCGGAGTCTGGCTTTACACCAGCCAATCGCATTTGGTTGAAAGTTTTTAAATCCTTTTTGACAAACGTATTTTATGCATATCCTGCAATCAAAGCATTCCATGAGACCATATTTCTTTGAGGCATCGGGTCAAACAGTTCATGTGCCTTGGCATAAATTTCCACCCGAGCATTTTCAACTGTAATATCTGACAACAATCCCCCTTCTATTATGATTTAAGATACCCATACCCTGTTTCGAAGCTTCCATTGTCGCCGCTGCAGCAACCATTTCCTTAAAACAATTACAGGGTCAGAATGTGAAGCAGCAATTTTTTATGCGTTTACAGTTTGAACGGTAATGGACGCCGGCGACAAGAACGTGCCCACATGTGCCACCTGAACGGTTAAAGCAACTTAGAGTGTGCTGGTGAAGCCCAGCTGAACATGCTCAACTGCTGGTCCTCTCCCCTACTCCAAGCAAATAAATAATCGACTATCACAACTATTCAAACATGCTAAACTGCTGGTCCATTAGCACAACGCGTACGCAGTTCTACACCACAGACCGAAATGTTATTTTAGAAGCTGTGAAGCCGGAGTAGATAGATAGATAGCAATGGCAAGTGAGGCGGAAGTAGCAGTAGAAGGTCCAGTGGACGTAGTAGCCGTTCCTTTTCTAGCACAGGGTCACATAATTCCCTTCATGCGCCTCTGCGAGCTTCTTGCATCCAAACATCTCAGCATTGTCCTTCTCACAAGCCCCGTAAACGCAAAGCGCCTCAGAGCAAACCAAAACGCTGCTTGTTCATCATCCGTGCATGTGATGGACATCCCGTTGCCTCCCCTGGCCGGTCTGCCCGCGGGCGCGGAAAACACCGACCAACTGAGGCCCTCGCAAATTGGCGCGCTCTTCGCTGCGATTGAACAAATTGAGCCCTCTTTCACACAACTCGTCGCCCGACTAAGACCAAAGTGCTTAATTGCAGACTTCCGCCCAGTTTTTCTGCCCGCGGTTGCCGATGAATTGAAAATACCATTCTTCTTCTATGTCACCACGGGCGCCTACTCTCTCAGTACGATACATGCCGTCGTAAATAGCCTTCCTCTGTCTCTTCCGGAGGACCACACGGCCGCTGTTTGTCTCACGGGTTTTCCCAAGTCGGTTTCCTTCTACAATTCGGATATTCTTCGTCCTTACCGCGGGGCGGGCCGGACAGGATTTCCGTACGATTTTTTTCTCCAAGCATTTTGAGCATATTAGGCGTAGCCAGGGTGTGGTGATGAACACGGTGGAGGAGATGGAGGTTGAGTTTGTGGATCATTTGCGGAGCTCCTTTGGGGTGTCTGTGTGGAGCATCGGCCCGGTTTTAAACCGCCCGTCAGGTGATTTTGAAGAGGGAGGTGTGAAGGAGTGGTTGGATCACCGGGACCCCGGGTCGGTGGTGTACGTTAACTTTGGTAGCGAAATTGTGCTTTCCATGGAGCAGACGGAGGAAGTTGCGGCAGGTCTGGAGGCGAGCGGCCAGTGTTTTTTGTGGGCGGTGAAGAATCCTCCCGGGGGTGAAGCGTTACAGAGTGCTCTTCTGCACCAAGGGTTTCGAGACCGCACGGTGGACCGCGGTCTGGTGGTCACGGGTTGGGCTCCTCAACAGGTAGAATACAAAATAAATTTTCACTAGAACTCACCTGGTGAGTTTACGGAGGTTGTTCATTTTCAATTTTATGATGTTATACCTAGTAGTTCTATCGTTAAGTAGTCTCTATAGAAAGCACAGGTAAGAATAACAATAGATGAGGGTCTGTTCGCTGTAGCAATTATAATGAGGTTCGTTTTGTAAAGAGCTAAATTTCAAATAGCTGGATTAAACTCCCAGATAAGAAAAAAAAATAGTGGAGGGAGAAATTCTACGTTGATTAAGTATATAGACCTGATCAACAGTAGCAATTACGAACCGATTACTCGGGAGTCTTCGTATCCCCAAATTGCCAGATGATGAAAGGATCAAGAGAATGGTATATACAAGTTAATGTGGGAACCCACCAAAAATGGGCAAAAGAACACTTCTCTATAAAATCTGTTGCAAAGAATCAAACATTCAACTGAGATTCAAAACTTTGTCATGCTTTGTTAATTACATCAGTTTGCCATTTGAGAAATAGAACTCCTCAGAATATGAATTTCACACCTTGCAAACTTCGAGAAAAACCCTTAAAAAATAAATGGTCTGGAATGTTTGGATACGTGGTATATAATTGGAGTGGTGGCTCTTTGTATTGAATTATTTTGTATCGCTTATACACAGCAGTAACTGATATTTAGTATAAGATCACATGTGATTTGTGTGGGACTTTTTATTTGCATATCAAGTCTCAGAGTTTTCTTACTTTGTAATTGTTCATTTCTGTGTTTAAAGTGCAAAAATGTAGAACTTAATATGGTTTATGCTTCTTATGCAACAGGCTATTTTGAGTCATTCTTCAATTGGAGGCTTCCTGAGTCACTGTGGGTGGAACTCCACGCTGGAGAGTATAAGTAATGGAATCCCTATGTTGGGCTGGCCATTTCAGCACGACCAGCCCTTTGTGAAGAAGCTGCTGGTTGAAGAGCTACGAGTGGCTGAGGAGGTTAAGAGGGAGCCTGTGGAAAATGGTGGTTTTATGGTAACAAGTGCAGAAATAGAGAGGGCTGTGAAATTACTAATTGAAGGGAAGGAAGGCAGAGAGATGAGAAGAAGGGCATGTGAGTTGAAAGCAGCAGTAATACGGGCAGTAGGTGAGGGTGGATGTTCGTTCACCAATCCAGAGAAATTTGTATCCTTGATCGACAACATTCAGACCAAGTAAACTTGCTTCCCAAGTAAGTTTAAGCTGGAGGCTAATCAACAAGCTGGGATGCGCCACTTTGTCAAGAGAACAATCTTGAAGTTTTCTGTAACACATGGTATTTATTCATTGCCTATTGTATTCCATGACCAGCTCTTCCATATTCTCACACCAAATTGGCCATTTCAGAAATAGCTCTGTTCCCTTGACTACATTTCTTGTTACCGCTTGTTCTTGTTCAACAATGTTGAAAATCATTTCCATGAATGCAATCCTCAACTGCTGCAAATTTAGTTAAAGAATAAAAGACGACTCATGGCCGAAGTCTCTTAATCAGAAAGGTTTTGGCATTAGTTTTTTTTCAGTTCATGGATTGTTCAAAAAATTGCTTTAGGTATGTTTTTTAATCCATGTTTTAAATTATATTCATTTGGATCATTAAGTGTGATCAAAACGTTGTTTAAAAATATAAAAGTTGATTCTAAAAGCAATCTTTTGAAGAAAAGTTTTTATGAATAATGAAGAGTTAATGGTCATTAAATGAAGCATAATTTGTATAGACTAATTGAAGATTAAATCAATGATTTGAAACATCAATTAAAAACATAACAATTGATTCCAAAAATAATCTTAAAAAAAAATAAAAATAATAATTAATAAAGAGAGTGTTTATGAAATAAGACACAACCTATATAGACTAAGATTAATTGAAGATTAAATATATGACTGATTAAATGATATTATTGGTGAATCCAACAATCCATTAAAAAATGTTGATTTTACATCCATCTCATATAATTATGTATTGTCAAAATTGCTCTAAGTGGGTCCAATCTTGCCGCAGGTGAAAAAATATTATTATAATCAATTCTTGATTTTTGCGAACTCTAAAATGCCGATTTTACATCTATCTCATATAATTATGTATTGCAAAAATTGCTCTAATTGGGTCCAATCTTGTGGTTGGTGAATTTTTATTTTTATTTATTTAACAAAGCAATAAAAAATTACATGATTCAAGCTACCAAAAGTAGTTAAAGAACATAGCAACAACCGTAACCAAAATTAGGTGAAAAAGTTTCTTTATAATCAATTCTGAATTTTTGGGAATACTTTTTTGTCAGTTATCTTGTTTGGTGCTTATCAATTGTATTTAGTTTTTAGTTCATCCCAAGAGAACAATAGGCAAGGGCTTGTTTTTAACTAGTTATTAATAATTCTTTTTCTAATCAATTGAGAGCTGAAAGATTTTTTCTATTTGAAAAATATTTGTCTATTGTTAATGTATAAATGCGAAGTTTATAGCAAAACATATTTGAAAAATGATTTCTCTTCAATCTAATTGGTAGGGAAATTTTACCCGATAAGGGCGATTAATGCGCTTTCATTACAGTAGTGCCGATAATAGTGGCAGATGGAAAGGGGAGTCTTGCTGGACTGAACGTGGTCAGCAAAATTGGTACGGTTATCAAGTGCCATGCTATTCCAATTTGGACAGTTATAATTCAAATCAGATAGTTTGGAATTGAGAGCAAACAAACCAGCAACTACAATTACTTCGTGCACTGGCAAGAGGAAATGGTTGGTATTCCTGTCCATTCATATTTGTTTGGTTTTCCTTCAATTTATTTCTTTCAGATAGACATTGAAATTCTTCTTTCATGTTAGTGTATTTTATTTGCCATTAATCTGAACTCATGAAGCTTGATATTGTTGGTAAACAGACGAAACAGTTCGACTGTGTGTAGGTCCTCAACTACTCTGTCGTCACATCATTAATAATAGGTATCATGTTCAATTTTGATGGCTTTTGTTTCATTTGGATGCTCGCCTGTTTACTTTATGGAGTCCTCAATCAACTGGAACAAATCACTGGCACCTACATAATTTAAATGATCGCTGTTACGACCTATCACCTTATCTCGATACATTTGTTGAATCTTGATGCAGAAAACGTATCATGAAACTCATGGAAGGCCGAAGACCACAAGATATTAGGCTAGATTTGAAGAATTTTAGGAAATAAGGCAGAAGTGCTAGTTAGAAGAAAATTACATTAATCAGCTTTTGTAAAACAATTATCATACTACAAGCAAAACCATATCAATCCCATGATAACACAAACTCAAGAAGATTTCACACAAACTTGGAAGCGATCTCATAATTTACCCTGCTCCTAACCTTGGTCTCAAGATAGTTCAAACCTGTTATCTCCTTCACATTTTCCACAAGACCCATAAAATCTTGCAACAGTTACTAGTAAGGGCCGAGATAAATTGTGCTCTCCTTGCAAAAGTTTGCTATCTGGATGCACAAAATCTTTCAACCAAATGCTCATGGAATGCCATGATTGCAGAATATGCACAAAAAGCTTTCAAGCAAATGCCACTGGCAGGTGTAGTGCCAAAGTCGACAACTTTTGCCAGCATCCTGCCTTCCTATGCCACAATGGGAGCGTTGGAACAGGGTATGGACTTACCCCAAAATGCACAGATACATTTGACTGGATGAAGTTCTGAACATAGATTCGGTGAATGAAGTTCTGAACATAGATTTGGTGAATGAAGTTCTGGAACACAGATTCAGCACCTAAAATGAAAACAAATTCAACATAGCACCATGGAGAGAAGTGGTTGGTAGTTAGCATATTAAATTCTTCTGAAATAAAAATGTTAACAATGAAAACTAGAAAGTATATTAAATTGTCACAGAAGCACCTCTAGACCTAGAATTAAAAACCAATTATCAAAATAAAAAATGGTCATTTCTAATGAGAGTATACACCATAAACAGAATACTTGATTATTTTCTAAATTGCCTAGCAAAAAGTGACCAGGCTTTGCTAATGAATCTGCCCCTTTACCAAAGAATCTTCCAAGTGGTGCCCAGGCCCCAATTTCCAATTCGAGCAATCCTTTTTATTTTGAGATCTTTAAATTTTAAATCAATTGCAAGCATGTTTTTCCACTAAAAACTTTTCTTTCTACAACTTCTGGAGCCAGTAATTAAAATGCTTTAACACATTGACTTCCAAATTCCTTCTTGATCAACCACCTTCATACCTGTGGTGGCCTTTGGCAGCTGCATAGAAATTCAATTTCACCTCTTATTTGGAGAGCTTGGTTAGGTTGTGGGGTTGCCCCCTCCTATTATTATTGGCCCAGAGCATAGGTTGCCAATTTATATGCATAAAGTTATTTGTTAAAATGGTTGTGGTGTCACTTATGGTGGCTTCTCTGTTGTGGTCACTACGTTAACTTACTTTATACATGGTAACTTTTTGTTCATGCAATTGTTCTGCTTTTGTTGAACAGTTGTAGAAAATAACTTTAAAGTCCCAAAAGCAACCTTGACATATAACAAATATAGGAGTTGTGTTGTGCCACTTACTCTCAGCCACCGTGGTTTATTATGAAATTGGGCTAGAAGCAATTTATGAGAATATACATTGTCTATATAGAAGATCCAACCTAGTTCGTTATGAATAGGTTGGAAGTAATGTTTTGGAATATACTTCTCCCTAAATAGGGGATCTATAAGTCTCGAGCTTCTTGTTGTGTAAGACTTGTGTTCCTTAATGGTGGAGGATTCTGCTAAACCACCTTGGAATATTGGAATCATGGCTTGATATCCCCAATAATGGTTAAGGCCATTACTGCATATTTAGCTGAGTTATAGTGTATTGGAGATATAAACCCACTAGTGCATTGTTTGAGTTTGTTGTTTTGTTGGTATGTGAAAAATATGTATGCTTTCCTAGAGAAATAGGTCTAGTCCTTAATGGGGGCGTAGCAATTTTTTCAAATTCTACATCAGGAAATAGACAACAAACATACATTAAATATCCATATATTGAAGAAGAGGTCTCAGTGTCTTTTTTTCCACTTTATAGATGGTCATCAAAATATTCTCCGTTAATCCTCCTGTAGTATGAATGATTATATTATTTGAAAATTCAATTGACATTAGCTCTTGGATGAACAATATTTGAAACTGGCAAATGCAAGTCTAAGTTTATGTTTCTCAGGATGAATGATTATATGTTGTTGATCTTTTAAGCTTATATGAGGACAGCAAGTGATCAATTATAGTTTGCTAAATAGTAAATATATGATTCATCAGTACGAGGAATAGATTATCACACAAATCATAATACATAACCCTGCACCAAGTTAGGTGCAAATCCATTCGGCAAGTACAAAGATAACTTGCTGTATTGATGAATTTCAATTCATATGCTAGACATCTGAGAAGGCCTCTCATCTGACATTCTGAACAACAAGTGATCAGTTAAGGTTTCTTAAATTATGTTTCGTCAGCATGACGAATAGATAATCTAACATTCAAACACATAATAATACTCTGCAACAAGCTAGGTGCAAATCCATTCTGGAAGTACAAAGCTAACTGACTCTATTGGTATGTGAATTTATTTATGTTAGTAAAGAAAATTTTAGTAAGTAAAAAGTTGTTGAATGAATAACAGATATGTGTTTTTACTTATGTTTTTTAAGGAAAATTAGGGAGGTTAAATTTGAGGGGAAATAGAAAAAAGTGGGGTAATGAAATGTGTTCTACATAGTTGTAGCCCCTTATTTTTTTAATTTCTTTGTTTTTTAAGCTTCTCACGATTGTGGTGGTACAATTGAAACACTCTCCTACACCGTTAACCACTTTCTGGACCAATTTTTCCTTTTTACTTATGCTTTTGGGATGGATGAGAGTAGGGAGACAACAGGGAGTGAAATGATCCCACACTTTTTCTAGACTATTTATTTTAGTTTTCTTTTCTTATTTGAAAAATTTAGGGTAAACACACAGATTCCTGGTAGATGGAAATGCTTTCCCCATCCCTTTTTTTCTCAGTTAGTGTGAAATTAGATATGCATATACGCCCATATAAACATATTAAGATTGGCAGTAGACAAAGAGGTCGAGATTGTTGCATTCCTTGGCCTAATTCGTTGTAAAAGTCATCCTCAACTATACTTTGAATAATTTCATTATACCATGTATTAAAACTTGAACTATTTCATTGAAAGGTATACAATGCCTTTTAGCAGTTGGATATGTCCTTGAGCCATCTCTAGGATAACTGGGATTTACTTTCAGTAAAAAGAATTATGTTGCCATAGTGAACAGTGGGTGAGGACTTAATAACCATAATACGTTACTGGTTCGTTGGGCAAAACCTCTACATCTAGTTTGTTCTGGGTTCGGTTTGTTTTGGTTATGAGCAGGTTTTGTTCTAATTTTCTTGGAGCAATTGGTTTATAAATATTTTATAGCTAGCTACATTGGCAAGGCTTTTGTACTGTTGACTAATATAGAGTAGTTGTTACAAGAATCTTGGGGTGACATTAATACTAAGTTGGAAAGGATGGCACAAAAATTAAAGTTGGAAAATGACATTCCAAAATCTTTTCATTTGGCATGTTCCTTTCTGTTAGCACTGATGGGTGTCTTTTCTTGAGCACTGTCATAGTTCCTTAATAACAAACCTGGTCATTATACTTCCATAGAACCTTAAGTCTCACAGTTATATGGATTCTATTCATTTTCTTGACTGTCTCTATGAGATCAAAAGACTGTTCTGATCAGTCAGATTTGTTTTCTCTTTCTGCATATTGAAACCTTTGTTAACTTCCTATCAGACCTGCTCACCTTTATTGTCTTCTCAGATCTGTCCGTGTAGCTTTTAGTGATGATGTCATGCTTGCTCCCTCCTTCGTGATTGTACATAATCTTTGATGTGTTTGAAGCTAGGTTTTGGTCATTGCTTTCTATTGCCATGAAACCCTACTGTTTTGAATTCTTCTTACCATGTCCTCATTTGGTAGATTTCATGTCACTTTTATCTGCTATAACGACAAATTACTGTCATGAAGTGACAGTTCCATCATTAATCTCAGTCATAAAGATTGTCAAGGTTGCATCTACAGTTATGAAGATTATCACTGTCCTTTTGCCATTGGTTATTGCATTCATGGTTGCTCCAATGGAGGCGTGTGATGGCTTTCAATTAACCTTTGATGATGTCAAGCCAGAAGTACCAATGATAGTATTAGACTTGCTTGAAGATGATTGGCTGTTATCAAAAATAGTTCCAGCATTCAACTGCCTCACCTTAACAGAATGCAAGACAACCTTTTTAACACCAATCTTATACTGAGGTTCATGACCACAGTTTTTTATATTGCAAAGGTTTGAAACCTCCTTTCTGTTCACTGCCCTAAGAAAGCTATGACTGTGCTTCTTGATGGTTAATTTATTGCTTTGGCTGTCATGCATATTGATTGTACTGTCTTCATGAATTTTGTTGATAGGTAAAAATTTATTGAAATTGGCATGCTATCATAAATTGGAGTCTTTATTTGGCTTGTCAACTATTTGTTGCCATCCTGTTGTCTTTTGAATATTACAATAAAGAAGTGATAGGAAAGCATCTGATTTCAATACTTTCACATCATTTTTTATTTTCCTTATTGGGCAGGTTCTTGGAACTAGCAGGGGAACTGAATGATACATATGTTGATTGCAACATTTTTATGGTTTCAGGGTATCACCTTCATACAACTACCTTACTAGAATTCAATGCATTTTTCTAGATTTCTAGACAACGTGCTTGATATTTCAATCATTTTGAGAGATGAGATGGTATGGGCATGGGATTATGTTAATACATATTGACTAACAACTATATGGTTATTGTTAAGAACTTAGCATACCTATTTTACTTTCTCTTCTTTGGGGTCCAGAATTGGATGGCTAAGGGAATGATGCAAATGAACCAAAGTTTTATTGGGTTGATTAGGTTGGCTTTAATTGCGCAAACCCATCTGAGTTCAAGAAGAACAACAGGAGTCAAAAGCTTAAGTAATTTCTGGTAGGTGCCCTTTCATGAAGTAATATCAATAAACAAAAGGTTTTATATTATATTTTTTGGTTGAGAGCAGCTTAAGTTAGAGAGCACCCAAACATGCTTTAGAATAGTTAGACTAGCGAGGCTCCTAGGCTTCAGTCAAGTATTTTTTTCATGGTGTATACTCTCATTAGAAATGACCATTTTTCATTTTGATTATTGGTTTTTAATTCTAGGTCTAGAGGTGCTTCTATGACAATTTAATATACTTTCTGGTTTTTCATTGTTAACATTTTTATTTCAGAAGAAATTAATATGCTAAAGATCAATCACTTCTCTCCATGGTGCTATGTTGAATTTATTTTTCATTTCAGGTGTTGAATTTGTGTTCCTGAACATTCATCGAATCTATGTTCAGAACTTCATTCAATCAAATGTATCTGTGCATTTTGGGGTAAGCCCATACCCTGTTCCAAAGCTCCCATTGTGGCACAGGAAGGCAGGACGCTGGCAAAAGTTGTGGACTTTGGCTTTACACCTGCCAATGGCATTTGCTTGAAAGCTTTTTGTGCATATTCTGCAATCATGGCATTCCATGAGCATTGAAGCATGTACCCTTGAGAATATTATTGGTATCCCCTTATTTTGGATGTTCTATTTGTGGGACCTTATGTAAATAACATTACTAAAATAAGTCTGATTTTATTTTAGGCCAATCTATGTGCTTTTGGTACCAAGGAGTGGTGCTTGCATTAAAGTCTTACAAATAAACAGAGTGAGATATTATTGTACCTGGTTCAAAAATAAATATGCCTAGTTGCATAACAGCCAGAACAATACCAAACCATCATCCTTCCATCTTGGTCTAGAACGAGAGCTTGGAATAGCGAATGGACGTTCATTAATACATTATGGACAAAAAAGATATATCATCTATTATAATACAATGGTTGTGGCAAACATGTATTCAAAATGTAGAAACATACAAAAGGAATGTGGGACAAACTTCCCCAAGAAATATAAAAGCATGCATGTGTTGCATGACAGTGTGGAAAAATATATCAAATAAATACATGTTGTATGGGGTAAGTTAACTAATTGACAAAAAAATTCTCAAATAAAGAGTAGTTTGCATGCATACGAATAATATGCAAGCCCCAATTTATGTATCAATATATAAAAATTTATACATACATATAAATATAATATTAGTTTGTAGAAATGGTGTATATATATGATACAAGATGTTTGAAACTTAATTTGGTAATCATCATGTTATCATGGAAGTTCCTTATATGCTTGGAGCTTTGGCACAATATGGTTATTTATGCAAGTACAAAAGGTTTTCTATTAATAGGTTTGCCCATAGAAAGTAAAATTATTGTCTATACAAAAAAAACCCAATTTCTCTTCACAACTTGGCAGCAACGCTGCCTTTGTTTAAATTTGACTTACATCTTTTCTTGCTGAAATATTTACACTTCTTAAACCTGTTTTTTCTCAATTGCATCAATTTCACATTCATAATTATTATTTATTATTTTCAAAATAAATTGGATCAGCCAAAAAAATTTATCGTTTTCTTTTTCATTTGTAATTATCTTATTATTGATATTTGTCTTTAGATAATTATTATTGTAATGGAAATTATTTAATTGGTTGTTATTGTTTATCTTTTCAAATCAATTAAAGGTTTTTTAAGTATTTATTTTGGTTTTCTAATATTAATAGATATAAGATACATATTATTTAATGAAAATGATAGAAATATTATTTATCTTGAAAGTTAATAATTAGAATTTTTATTTTTTTTGTAACTTATCTCTTATTATAACCTTCACATTACCCAAAATAAATAATAGTGAATTCTATCAATATTAATATATTAACTATTAAAATATTTTAATTAAAAATATACATTCATAAATTTTGGTTAACTTTAATATAAAATTATTAAAATAAAATTAATAATGTTTAAGACAACAAGATGTTTGGATATGATATAACAAATTTAAAATCTATATTATATGTCTTGAGTTAGAATAACTAATGCCCTTATTTAACTTAAGCTAAAATAAATCCTTACCAAAAAAAGAATAGCCATATAATTTTTTTTTGAATAATTGCATACAATTACGATATAAGACAAGATTTCTTCAAGTCAAACTTAACAAAGCTATTTAACCAAAATAAATAACAATAAATAAAAATAAATAAATAAACTCTTCAAAGTTAAAATAAATAAATATCAAATTTAACCAAAGTTTCTTATCATGTACAAATTTTCTCTTGTTATCTATTACTTCCTCCCCAACCTACTTTATAATTGAACATTCATAAGAATTTATGGTTTTACTATCAACTATGCATCAATTCATTTATAAATCAGCTAGTCAATCTATGAGGCCACGCCACTAAAAAATCACTTGGTCATCAATATTTAACCAATATTTATTCGAAGGACTAAATTCAACTTCAACTACACTACCAAACTTTAGTTACCAAAATCAAAATAAACCAATCAATTTATGAAGACTTTTTACTAATTTTTCTAAGAAAAAACACAACTTCAACTATGCTACTCATAGTTGTGCCTAGTACGAATTTAACTTGGAGTCAAGATCAATATAACAACTATAATCTTCACCAATTCAGTAAAATTGTGATATTTAGCTCATTTATCAACTAAAAAATAAATACTATTCTTAAAATAATAAAAAAGGTAGGTACTCGCCACTACATGGCACTTGTTTCTCATCATTTTCTTGTCTTCTTTGATAATGGAGTTATTTTTCCTTATGATTAGAGATATTGTTGATGGTGAAATAGGATGGTCAATTGGGTTTAAGTTGTTGCAAGTATATATGATTGATTTGTGTCTTTTTATTTGAATTTTTTCGTTTCAATATATGTTGATTTCCATTGTCCATTATTTCCCTTTCCATGCTTTGTCTTCATCATTTATCTATTAATTGTTAATTATGTTACCTAAGAATGTGCGTATTTTTTCTTTTTTCATTCTTTTTTGGGTTGAATATGTATTTTTCCCTTTTTTTCCTTCTTGGGTAAATGTGCATATGCAATGCATCCAAAAACTCTTAATAACTTAAACTTGATTTTTTTTTGCTTCATGTTTTTTGAGAATCACATCTAAACAATTATTTGAAAGACCTTTTGTTTTAATTGTGTTTCTTATCATTTCAACTATTATTTTTTCCTTCTTTTCTACTACACCATTTTGTTGTGTTGTATATTTATTGTGAATTATTTTATATTTTATTTAACTTGCAAATATTTAGAAGCTCATTAGAAACATACTTGCCCTTTCTATATGTCCTAGTAAAGATTTTATCTAATACCTTCTTTAATTGTTTGCCAATGTTTTAATCTACTAAAATAATATCAAATGCTTCTACTTTTTGTTTTAAAAAAAATCATTTTTTGTTGAAATTATTAATGAAAGTCATGAAATACTTGATGTTGTCAATTGAAAGTGTTTCCAACAATCTACAAAAATTTAAGTGTACCAATTCGATAAGTGTTTTTGCTCCCCTATTCTTCAATAAAAAATGCATCTTTGTATTAATTTCCCAAAACACATCCTTCAAAAAATTTAATGGGCTACTTAATTATAGAAAATCTTTTCATGTCATATTCTTCTTATACAATAAATTTGGCCCATTGAAACTTAAATGACCAAATTTTGAAACGTCATAATCATGATTTATTTGTTTTAACAATTTTAAATATAATAATCAATTCATTTTGTATCTTTAAAGGAAACATTTTATTCTTCACTATTAACGCTTTTACAATCAATCTATTTCTTATGTTTTTGTTGAGTATAATGTATGCTCCATTTTCGAAATAGATTCTATCTTTTTTGTACTAACTATTCAATATTGATTAAATTATGTTTCAAACTAGACACATAATAAACATCAAGAGCATATTTTTCTCAACTTGCTTTGTCTAGATGGAAACACTACCACCACTTATGATTAACATTTTGTTGTTATTTTCCAATTTCACTTCAAGCTGATTTATTTCATCAATGTTTGCAATCATTTCTTTATTTGCATTCCTTTCATCACTACACACTATCCAAATGCTATAAATCTTTTGTATTTCCTTCAACAACATTGCAAGTGATAAACATTAATCTAGTATTTTCATTTTTCTCAAAAAAAATTTGTGCTTGTTCTAATCATATATCTTCTTTCTACATTCAAAACTATAATGATCATATTTTTGCAATAATAACATTGAATGTTTAGTTTATCATACTTCTAATTATTACCTTGTGTATTGTTCTTGCTTGTTTCTTTTCTACTTGTTTCATGGTAATTATAATATTTTATTCCCTCTTCAATAAATTTTTAGTATATGTCTACTTATCATAGTGCTTTATTTCATGGATATTAGTATATGTATCATGATTATATGTTTTATATGATGTTGAACCATGTTGGATGATTTTTGTGTGCTTAGTCTATTGTATATTGAGTAGGTATGCTTCATGTGTGCATTGAGTGGGTACAAGTACAAAGTTGTTTGTCCTCATAAATATATAGGTATGAGTTATTTCCTAATGGTGGTTAATTAGAGATGTCACTTTGAAATTGTGTTTGGTAGCCACTATTGCACTTAGTTGAGTGTGAGATGACTATAATTTTCATTATGGTTTTAGATCTAAATTGATGGTGATTTTAGACTTCGTGCGTTGTGAAAAACCATAAATGCATAATTTATATTGTGATTGTTTATTTCTCATTATCATGTAGTTGTATTTTAAATATTAAATCTTGCATCTAAATAGTTCTTGATGCATTGAGAATCATGAAATTTGAGGAAAAAAGAAAGAGAAAATTTGTAATTTATATGCATTATAGATGATATTTAATTGTTACAATTCATTTCATTTATAATAAAAAATTATTTCTTTATGAAGAAATTCATTGTATTATTATTTTATTACCTTTGAAAAAAAAGATTTAAGCATATTTTATTTAATGAAAATTATATATTTTTGTGACAATTAGAGAAATAAAATAGAGGAAAAAGAAAATAAAAATAAAACTGAAATGGAAAAGAACATTGAGATAAAAGGAAAAAGACTTAAAGTCTTTTATTCAGTTCTTTTTTTTTTTCTTTTTTTAAATGCTCTTTCTCTCAACCCCTCTCCCTCAAATATTTGAAAATGGATAGATTTCTTGGAAATGGATTTGCTTGGGTTGGAATTGGATTGCAAAGGGAGGATGCATGTTATGCTTACATTGCAATGGATTTGTCTTCTCAATGTTGGAGGTATTTGACATATATGAAAGTCTCGAGCTTGAGGTAACTCTCATTTCTTTATGTTTTGAGTTTTTTTATTTCATGTTGGTCATGGGAGGATGCATGTTATGCTTACATTGCAATGGATTTGTCTTCTCAATATTGGAGGTATTTGACATATATGAAAGTCTCGAGCTTGAGGTAACTCTCCTCATTTCTTTATGTTTCGACTTTTTTTATTTCATGTTGGTCATGGGAGGATGCATGTTATGCTTACATTGCAATGGATTTGTCTTCTCAATGTTGGAGGTATTTGACATATATGAAAGTCTCGAGCTTGAGGTAACTCTCCTCATTTCTTTATGTTTTGAGTTTTTTTTTTTATTTCATGTTGGTCATGGGAGGATGCATGTTATGCTTACATTGCAATGGATTTGTCTTCTCAATGTTGGAGGTATTCGACATATATGAAAGTCTCGAGCTTGAGGTAACTCTCCTCATTTCTTTATGTTTTGATTTTTTTTATTTCATGTTGGTCATGGGAGGATGCATGTTATGCTTACATTGCAATGGATTTGTCTTCTCAATGTTGGAGGTATTTGACATATATGAAAGTCTTGAGCTTGAGGTAACTCTCCTCATTTCTTTATGTTTTGAGTTTTTTTTATTCCGTGTTGGTCATGCTTATCCTTGTGGACCTCTATTTTAGATTAATTTTATTGCAATTTCATTGAGTTTAAATTAATGTTTTAAAATTGTCTAATTTATGTTTTCATTATGGCAAAATTTTCCAAAAATCATGAAATGTGAATTTTATGTTAAAAGTGTGATGTTGTGCATATTTGGAACCAAAGGATATATTTAGAAATTTAAACTCTGAATTTTGAAATTTGAAGTACTCATCAATGGAATTTGGGAATTTTTTAAGGTTTTTTAATGTGAAATTCATTTAGAAACAATTTGAAATTGGGAATGATTAAAGATGAATTTGAATGAAAGAAAAGAGGTGTGCTTAATATTTTTTAATTTAGAATCTTTTGAGTCCATGTTTATTTTTATCCTTCAAATTGTGTGCTTGAAATCCACAACACACCCAAATAGTGTTTTGGCATACTGAACCTAGGATTTGAGGTGTAGAGTGTAGGAAAGGAGTGATTTTTGACATCATCTAGGGCATAAAAGTGCCCAAGGATATCACGACCAAATATTTTGCTGATTAAGTGATAACTAAAGACATTAGGTAACTAAAAATAATCGAGATGTTAATTCCTACAACATAGCTAAAGCACTTGTATAGGTTTGGTATGAACATAAAAGTCGTGCCCACTTGGGGAGCATTGGTCCTTGTTGATTGGGTTCTTTGTGGAATTATTTGATGTATACCCAACTCCACTTATCCATCTTTTTGAGCTATTGAGATGACACTCCTTCCCTAAACCCTTTGGTTCCTTATCATAGATGCTCGATGAGAGACCCATCTCTAACCATGTGATTGGAAGAGACCTTGACGAAATGTATCCATGTTCATGTTGTATGATTCCTTGTTGAAATGTCTATACCATATGGTGTGGATTATTCTACATGCTTATTTTTGGTGATGCTATTCCCTTGAGTGTGTGTATTTTATGATTGAATGGTCTTTCTTATCAACCTTTTATTCATTTGATGTGGATCATGATTGTTGGCATGTATGCATTGATATTTAATCTCATTGGATGTCATGTGTATATTATGATGAATGTTATTTCTTGATTGTTATATTTGTAAGTCATGCTCCTTGTTTTGTGTGAGTGATGTGCTTGTCCTCAAGTGACTATCCCTTAGCATGGTGGGGTAGACCTAAGGGTATTATTTGGTTGGGTGGTGTGAAAACCCCCATTGGGGATTTGAGTTCTTAGAGGTTTCATCTTTGAGGAGATTTGGTTAGCATGTAAGTGGAGGTTCTCTATCTCTTGCCTTTAGTTTCTCATTTTTGTAAATTGATGTAAATGCCTAATCCAAGACTTTGAGCCCTCTCTTGTAATTTTAATATTTAATTATGAAATATCCTATTGGATGGAATGTAAACCTCCCACATACATGGAAAAGGATCTATCTTCTTATGCATATTTTCTCATTGTTTTTAATGCTACTACCATTTCATATGTAATTTATGTTTCTATAAATGTAGGTAAAATGAAGATAGAGCATATTTGGATTTGAGCTTAAAATGAAAAATTGTATTAGAAAAATTCAAATTTGGCTATGGTTCTTGTGTGTTCTTGTGTAGTTTTTCTTTGAGGTTTGTGGTTGTGTGTGTGAGAGAACTTGACATTGGGTGGTGTTGTTTAGATTCTCCCCTTGGTTGAAGGATCAATAGGGTGGGTTGCAAATGTATTCATCTATTCCATGTATCATTGGGATCATTGTGGAGTCCCTTGTTGGCCTCCCATTTTATGGGGAGTGTCTCCTTTGTTGGTCAATGTGTTGGAGATTGGATGGGGTTGTCCCTCTTAGTCTCCCAATCATTTCTTTATTAGGTGTCCATTTGTGTTATGATCTTGTTTTTGTTAGTCTTGGGGGTTGTCCCTGAGTATGAGACCTAGAAAAATTCATTTGTTTGAAGTCTCTGGCCAAGACATTAAAGTGAGACTAGAACTACAGTGCAAAAATAGGACTACAACATAGATTTTGGGCACCTACATAGTTCCTATATGTCAATGCACTCGTGGGACTCCAAGACACCATGATAGTGTCCTCTTAGCGTGCTAGTGTCCTTTACAAGTGTTGTAGTCCTCTAGCACATTTTCACCCTATTTCTTTAGACAATGAGTTCTTCTAACCATTTCTTAGAGAAACTTTGTATACGAAAGTTGTTACCTTTGGTCTAAGGATCTTCCCATTTTGTCACTTTGTTGACATGTGTGTTACTTAGAGAGTTATTGCACCTTTTTCTTTGGGAAGCATATCATTTCTTGAAAATAACCTCCCACCATTCTAGTTGATGGAGGGCTTGTACCTACTAGTAAGGAAACCTCTTGCAAAGGTTTTACCTATTGTTAGGTGTTGTTAGGGTTGTTGTTGAGTGGATTGGAGGTGGTTGTTACCTTCATCCTACTCCTTGTTTGAGAAACCAATGGTTTAGTAATTTGTTTGAGATGTGACATCTCCTAGTTGTTCCACCATTTATGTGAGTTCCCTTTAGTGTAGATTTGAGGTTGATGATTCCATCATCCTACTCTTACGTTTTGTTCATGAGAGTACAATTCTAGGTTAGTTCCCAAACATCTTTTGGATGTCATTTTCCCTCATGTAGGTTCATCATGGTGGTTCCATCCCATGATTGGTAAGTCTTTCACTAGTGCTACCTTCATTGTAGTAGTGGTGAGGTTGTTCTTGATGTTAGTGTCCTTATTTCATTATGTTTGATACAAAACTTGTGTGCATATTGGTGTGTAGTACCACATGTTGTGTCATACCTTAACTATTGGTATTGTTCTTTCAACAACAAAAAAATTGGTCAACTAATGTCTTAGGTGTGTGGCTTGGGGCATTAAATATGCTATCAAATCCCATGTTGCAAAGCTAGGATCTCTAGTCCATGCACTTACCCATTTGGTTGTTGTGTTCTTGATGTGTGATTGCATAAGTTCTTGTTGTTGTGTAGCAGTTGTTCTGGTTTCTTGCCTTGTATGCCTTAGTATGGTGTTTTAGAGGGTTTGGTGTGTGCTAGCCCATGCAATGTGTTTGTGGAGGAAGGATGTCTCCTAGACCTTGTCGCACTTGATAAGGAAGGAAGGAAGGATACCCTTGGTTAAGAGTCTCCTGAGACGGAGAATGATCGCTAACATGTTGTATATGAGCATGTAAGGGCTTTAGTGTGTTTGTGTATGCTTTAGGTAGTAGATGTTGTTTCCTAGGATTTTCCCTTGCATGATATGTGTTTCCGTATTGTGCCCTTCCTGTTTCTTCAATTATTTTCATAGATCTGAACCCAAAAATTGGCTAAATAAAGAGGTGGTCAAAGCTTTTGGGGTCACTAGGAACTCATTTGTCAGAGGTTCCTAGTCCATCAAGAACTTGTTACAAGGTTGCCAATATTATGGCTCTATCGAGAACCTTAGGAACTACCAACAAGTTCTTGGCACCTTAGGAACCACTGATAAGTTATTGGTTCTTGATAAAGCCACAACTCTTGAAAGAATTTCAAAGGAGGCCAAAAAACAAAAAGAGGTGGGAAGAGAAAAGGCCAAAAAGAGAAAGGGAAGCTTAAGCACAAAGTAAAGTAGAAGATTTATAATGACATGCTATTTTTGATGCATACTAATAAGATCATGTGTGGTAGAGGCTCTCTAACATATTTTTAATGTGAACCACTACTCATGAAACATGGGTCAATGAGTTTGGCTCGAAACTACACGGTTGAATCCTGATAGCAATATCATATTTTTAATGTGTTTATGACACAGATATAAGCAAAAAGTAATGCCATGCTTCATTTATGATCTTAAGACCCCACTTTTTTGTCGAGGAGTCATTCTTGGGCCATGATTTTTAGCAAATATTATGGATTTTTTTACACTCCATCATCAAATCATCAATGCAAGGTTAAATCATCAGCAAATATTATGGGGAATCTTTCGTGTGCCTTCAAACTGGATTTTATTGGTATAAACATTGTCAAATCCCTCACAAAAATACGACTAAGGTTTATTCCCTTACCATGTCTAGTACTCATTGTAAGGGTATTCTTCCCTTTGTTCTTTAGTAGACTTGTGAATAATAAATGTCTAACAGAGGAGTTGCAACTACCTCTAACAAAATCGCTGTATCCTTTATGCAACTAGGGGAAAACCCCCAATTGCCGCCCACGATCCAATACCCATTCACTCCATGCTCACCTGACCCCCCAATAACCGTTTATATTTTAGTCATTACATTATTTTATTTATGCCAATAAAAATTTACACATGACACCAATATATGTTCACTACTAAATGTGTACCTAACCAATAAAAAAACAAATCTAAACATCTATTGGTACATATATGTTTTGAATACAAGACAAGTTGCAAAAAATAAAGTAATTTTTGCATTTAATTAAGTACATTGATGTTTACAATTACCACTCTATGCAAGTGGCTCAAAGCTTCAACTACATTATATATAAATGTATATTTGAATAGTTAATGGTGCACAATTTCACATTATATAAACCATTATGAACAGTTAATGGTGCACATTTTGACATAATAGCAAACATTGATCAGCTTTATGAGCTATCAATTGCACATTCACCCACACTTCCTATCACATCTTCATGTATTATCTCCATCAACTTCTGGTACTTGCACACACAGTTAATGGTGTAAGGCTCCCTAATAAACCAAAAAACATATTATAATTCATACAAATGACTGAATTTATGCAAGCCACCTATTTTATCTATTAAACCAAATATAAAATTGATGTCCTAAAGGCCATGACAGAATTCAAGCATAAATGGCCACTGTAAAATGAAATGACAAATTGTTTCCCACAAAAAATTCAAATTTGAAACTCAACCACCACAATTCAATGCATTCGAATTTGAAATTTAACTACTATAATTCAATGCATCCAATTTACACATTCGAATGATTTTATAAGAGGGAATTTCCAGGGTCATTATCATTACGAATTATCCTCTGCTTTCACTTAATATCCTTTACAAAATTCAAAGCTTCCTAAGGCAATTTCTGCACATTTATCTTTAAAGGGAGCTTATTTAGGTCGGTACACCCATAATAGGTAAATTCATGTTTTTTATTATCAGTTTGATGTTTTACATTTATTTTATCTGTTTTCATTATTCAAGATACTATTTTATATTTATGTACTCACTGTTTACATTATTTTCAGGCATACTGTTTAACATTTATGTTGTTTGATTCATTATTCAATATTTTGTTTTATATTTACGTACTCAATCTTCACATTTTTTTCAGGGAATATGTTTTACATTTATGTTGCCTATTTCATTATTCAATATACTCTTTTCTATTTACGTACTTAACGTTTACATTCTTTTCAGGCATACATATTATTATGTTTTTAGTCAGCTGTTCAACTTAGCATTTTCCATTATTTAATCATATCATAGTTACATTTTTTTCACCTGCATTCATCATAAATCAAGATAATAACAACAACATTACCCATTTTGTGATCATATCATAGCTATATCCTGAATCCTTCTTTACTAATCATGAAGTTTAATGGATTACAATTTGCAGACAATTACATATATATATACAGTCATGCCATGTAGGGTTTCATCATATCAGATTGTATATATATATCTGATAAGAATATAACATTCTCTGCAAATACAATGATATATTCTTATCAGATTGTATACATACATATATATATACATTCTCATAAGAATATATCATTCTCTATAAATAGAATGATATTTTCTTATCATAATGTATACATACATTCATATATATATATATATACATACATACATAGTCATGCCATGTGTTTTTTCATTGTGGTAACGTCTCCACCTCTCATCACCTACAAGATTGTTTGTTGAACAGTGGGTTTTTCTTGGTGTGTATAAAAATCATTTCTCTGTATGGCATTAAGAGTTTGACTAAAATCATTTCTATTTACATGTGACTGGTAAAAATTTGATCCCTTATGGTTTATTCTATCTATGCCATCGAGGGTTTGCCTGGGTTTGACTATAATCATTTCCTTTTACATGTGACTGGTACAAATTTGATCCCTCATGAATTAATTTGTCTATGCAATCGAGGGTTTGCCTGCTATGATTTTATTTGACATTATTCTATGAACTAATCACATGTAATGTAATTCAAACAGAACATTGATGAAACTTTGACCAAATATAATCCTGAAAATTAATGGGTATATTGAAAAACACCAGTATAATCATGAAATTTTATGGGTTTCAGCATACGGGTTAATGGGTAGATGTTTTCTATTTTCAGTAATTATAATATGCACATGAAAATAAATGGGTATACAGATTTTTCCAGATTCCCTTCCAATCCCTTCATTATAATCATGAAATTTAATGATTTCAAGCTTCGCAGACAATGATATGTTGTAATCAGATTATATATATATATATATATATATTAGCAAAGAATGATATATTCTTATCAGATTGTATATATATCTATTCAGATAATGATATATTCTTTGTTGCACTACCAAGTTATGCAACTTTTACTGTTTGTGTAGGTGAAGTGGAATATAATGGCACCTACTAGAAGACTCTCTAAAAGGGTTGTAGGAAGAGGACCACACGCCATTAGTCACTCGTGGGGTGCATTTCGTTGATGAAGAGCCTGTAGAGGAAGTGCATGCAATTCCCGCAGAAGAAGACGTTCCTGACTCTGCGGATGAAGCCACCAACACAACAGAAGTCGAACCATCTGTTCAGCCCGATGTACAACTACCCTCACCTGTACCCATTAGGCATGGACATATGTTGATATGGAAGGAGCAATCAAAAGTGTCGAAGAACATAACATGTCAATCAGGGCAGCAACAATCAAGTGGGGTATGCCACCTAGCAGTTTGAGGGCGTGGCTGTTAGGAGTTACCACCACCAATAAGAGGGGTCCACGTACCATATTATCTCACGAGGAGGAGGGTGAAGTTGTCCAATGGTGCAAGGACATGGCAGATTTGGGCCACGGACTGCAGGTCAATCAACTACAATCCACAGTTGCCTTGGCCCAATCCATTCACAAATGGTGTCCCCGAGAGGTCATGGTGGGCAGGATTTTGAAGAAGGCACCCAGATTTGACAATCAGAATAGCTGAAGGAGTGGACAGTGACAAAGTAATTATGGTTCATCCTTCAATCGTGCAAGCTTTCTATGACAACCTTCAGAATATGATTAACCTTAACCACTATGGAGCAAGCCGAATTTGGAATTGTGATGAGACAGGTATTCAAGCTAGTAGGAACTGTGGAATGAGAGTTATTGCAAAATTGGGTGTAAAGAGTGTACCACATTTGGTTTCAAAGAGCAGAGAGTGGATCACAATGTTGGCTTGTGTAAATGCAGCTGGGTTAAGTATTCCTGGGTTCTACCTATTTAAATAAAAAAGGCACATGCATAATTATATAGTAAATTGTGAGATAGGTGCATTGATGGCAATCCAAGAACATGCTTGGATGACAAAGGAACTATTTGTCAAATGGTTAGACCATTTTGCAAGTAATATTCCCGGTGGGGTTTCACCAACAAACAGGGCCCTTCTAATTTTTGACGGCCATGGCAGCCACATGGCTTTCAAAACCATTGAAGAAGCAAGAAAATTAGGAATAGACCTGTTAACACTTCCTGCTCATACTAGTCACAAGCTGCAACCATTGGATGTCAACATTTTTGCTCCATTCAAGGCATATTTCAGAGAGCAACGAACCATCTGGCAAGCTAACAACCCACATATCGATATTGGGCGTGAAGAGTTGGCAACTCTAGCAAGCCAAGCTTTCAAAAAAGCTTTGACACCATCCAACATTATTAGTGGGTTATGTAGAACAAGTATTTGGCCACTTGATCGGTCAGCCCTTGACAGGGACATGGGGCCAAGTCAAGGCTATATTGTTGAAGACGATGTACCAAGTCCTAGAACAAAAGGTGATGCTTGCACAATGGAAGATGAAGAGGATGTTATGGCAGCAGAGACATGCCTGCGTCTACTTGAATACAACGAGGAACAGATTGATGGTTTTGTGTGGGAATGCAATCAGGGCATTGAAACTACAACACACATTCAACCAGAAATTTAGCCAGTTGTTGCAGATTTCCAAGCATGAGTTCAACCTCTTATTGCACCCTGCAATGAAGATACATAAACTACATCAGACCACAATGAGGGCACCGAAACTACAACACACATTCAGCCAGTTGTTGCAGATTTCCAAGTAGAAGTCCAACCTCTTATTGCACCTTGCAATGAAGATACATAAACTACATCATACCACAATGAGGGCACTGAAACTACAACACACATTCAACCAGAAATTCAGCTAGTTGTTGCAGATTTCCAAGCAGAAGTCCAACCTCCTATTGCACCCTGTAATGAAGATACATAGACTACATTAGCTGGTCTGAGTTTGCCAACTCAAGTTAGCCAACTGGATTGGATGCATGAAGTAGCCACAAACCTTGGATGGCAATTAAATTCGATTGAGGAAGAAGTCAGCCTTTCTATGCCATCCCCACCACACATTGATCCAGTTGAAGTGATACATTACTTCACTACTGCAAGGAATTGGGAAGAGCATAGTGATGGTCGAAGTGAAGATGACAATGCATATAGTGATAACGAAGTTGAGTTTGTGCCATGCACCCCACATGATGGACAACAATCAAATAGACGAAATAGAAAATTCTTGAAACTTCCAGTGCAGAGGGTGCAAGGAACATCATGAGGAGGTCGTTTGGGAGTGCTTCGCCTTAGTAGGCAGTCCCAAGTACTTACATCAGACGCCTTCATCAAAATGTACAGTGAACAAGAGGCAGAGAAGGAAAGGCAAGCAGAGTTGCATCAACGTAAGAAGGAGCAGATGTTGAAGAGAAAGGCAGAACGTGAAGGGAAAACAATTGAAAAGGAAGCAATGAGGGCTGAGAAGCAAGCAAGGAAAGCAATAGAAGATGAGGAGAAGATGACTAGAATGCGGGAGAAAGAAATCAGACAAGAGCAGGCCAAGGTTGAACGTCTACAAAAAGTAGCTGAAAAGAAAGCTAAACAAGCAGAGAGGATAAAATGTAACTCTACAGCAGGGAATCCTATACCCCCCAACACCCTATACTGCTCGATATGATGAACATATTGGCACCAGCCTTTATAGCTATCAACAATATGCAAGTTGGGAGTTGCTCACAAAAAATGGGATTGACTGCAGATGCAAGCCAAACATTGCTTGCTCAAATAGAAACATGCCTTCAAACCTCAATTACCCAAGTGTCACCTCCTTCAAGTGGAACAGACTCAGCTACTGGCAGATATCTCACGCCACCTTCTTTTCCTAGCAATATGGAAAGCTAAATATGGCAGTATATTCTGTTGATCTGCTTTGCATATCAGATCAAAATATCTGCTTCAAGTTATAATTGTGATATGATTATAAGATGTGATAATGCTACAGTTATTATGTTTGGAACCTCACATATGTTTAAGGTGAGAAGAAGTTTAATACAAGCGCCCAGTAATATTTTGATATGTTTCAAGTATTTTTTACCCATGTTTTTCTGTCGCACCACCCAATGAATTCTTGGAATTTGAAAAAAAATATAACTATGATTTGATTATAAAATGTCCTAATGCTGCTGTTGATATTTATTTGAACCTCATAGTTAAGTCTCTTATATGTTTTATGAGGGTTTCAGCCTTGTATTTTCTGTGGTATCACTAAGTAAACTATGTTTAAGTGTTTGTCAATATAAAAAATCAGAACACTTTGATTGCAAACAAAATTTGCAGACATTGATATGTTGTTATCACATTGTATGTATATATATATTCTTATATATACATACAATCTGATAAGAATATATCATTGTCTGCAAATTGTAATCTGACAAGAAATCCGCGGGAGATGATGAGTTTAGGGCTTAAAGATGCCTAGCAAGCCGCGGTTAGGTAAACTCATATGCATGGTTTGATGAAGGCATATGGGGCACGTGGTTAACAATGTAATGTGGTGAGGTTGAGATTAAAGTGACCACCTCCTAGTAGACAATGATATCTTCTTTACAGACAACGAAATGTTCTTATCAGATTGTATATATGTATTTGCAGACAATGATATATTCTTATCAGATTGTATATATATATATACATACAATCTGATAAGAATATATCATTGTCTGCAAATAGTAATCATTGTATTTGCAGACAGTGATTTGTTCTTATCAAATTGTATGTATATATTTGTAGACAATGATATATTCTTATTAGATTGTATGTATATATATATATATACAATCGGATAATAATATATCATTGTCTGCAAATTGAAATCAAATTATTTGCAGACAATGATATATTCTTATCAGATTGTATATAACTGACGATCGCTAGTTCTTTCTTAATGATTAATGTTTTACTAACACTATATCTTATACCATTAATTATCACAATCTAGCCACATTGAACTGCACTCTTAGCTTCTCTAACAAACTCTAAGTTAACCCTCTATAGATTTCATATTATTTCAAGCAAATCCAGTTACACGTGACCCTGAAGTTTCCATAATAATATTGTTATTTTGATTTCATTCTAACACAATAAATTTGCAATAAAACATAATACTAATATTAATATCTTACTTCACATTACAATAACCCTAATAGTTTGTTTATACATACAATCTGATAAGAATAAACTAGAGTTAACTAATCTCATAATTATTCTATACTTTTACTCAATTCATCTAACTTTTAGCCATATATATAAAATCACAGTTTTCTGTATTACTAGGTCATTGCCAAAGTAAATTTAAAGACTTTATCTGCCATTAACGCTTAATACCTTTTGTTGATTGCGGAAAAATCCTCGCATGACTGCCATTAAGAGACCAATGTAGTTAAATATATTCATCGAATCAAATAAGCATTTGTAAGAACAAAATATTTATGAAAATAATACAACAAAAAATATAAACATATCATAAAGCATTAAGAGAAAAATGTCCCTATAGAGTTTATTGTGTTAACAAACACAGCTTCCATGGTATGTTGATAATTCACATACTTGGTTCACCTTTTGATGCTCCCGCTTGCCTGCAAAACAATTGTAATAAACGGGTGTAGTACTCGGTACTCGTAACATTCCCACATCAAATCATCCTTACAATATTGCATGCACAACAATAAGAGTTTTGATTGGAGCATTAAAATCCACAATGTTTTGATCCTTAGAATGAAGCTGAAAATAACAATGTATATAAATTTGTGTATGTATATGTACATTACATATACATATACATATGCATGTACATGTACATATACATATACATATACATATACATATGCATGTACATGTATATGTATATACATATATGTAATCAATTTATTGAAACACATATAGCAAGTGGAAGAAAACATATTATATCACATCATACATAATGGATAATGCTCATTTGAACAACTAATTGAAAACTGAAAAATTTGTATGTCTTAAAATAATGCAAACACTCAGAAAGGAATCGACTTCGTAGAAATAGAAGGAGATTCCCAAATCTGCATCTAGGCGATCACCTCGGGGAAAGCACCAAATTGGAAACTAGATAACTGGATTGGTGTGATCAAATCCTTACTTGGGAAACTGAGCGATTATTCCCTATCACATATATTTAGGGAAGCTAATAAGGCTGCAGACCTACTGGAAATTTGTAGAGTCTATCAAGGAGTGTTAGTTAAAATAGACAAGTGTATGGATCAATGGTCCAGACTACCAAAGGTGATGGACAGCGACAAGTCGGGTTAATGAAAGATTTCCAAATCTTTAAAAAAGATGAGTAGGGACAGGTGGATAGGAAATAGGACATGAAAAATATTTGATCAGAGATTTTGTAAGGAGATGGGGGGCTGTGTCCGGTGCGAAGGAGAGTGGATAAACCATATAAAGGAAAGCCGGGGAACTGAAACACCCAAGTATGAGCAGTAGCACCAAAGACATAGAAAGAAAATGGTGCACATATTTGGAGTAAATTGTGTCTGCATCAAAGAGCCGATACGGGTGCAGTGTCAAAGAATATTTTCAATAGGATCCACGCCAGCAGTTGGTGCGATCGAGCAAATAATCGAAGAGATCCTACAGGAAAGAAAGCATTGGTGCAATGGCATAATCTATGAGATTGTCCTAAGCCTACTGATAGATGTTCTGGGCGGTAGAGAAATAATGGTGGAGAAGCTGGGAGGCTTCGTAACAATAGTGAGCATACAAGCAGTGGCCAATGCAATTCTAGAGCTGCCTGCGGAAGGACTGTTGAGCCCCCTGAAATACATGTTCGGAGAAAGTGGGGTAGAAGAAGAGGAGACAAAAGAGGAGGTAGAAGACGGGGAAGAAGGCACAAGCAGTTCCTAGAACCAGGCCAAAGCAAGGACTAACTTCCTAGGTAATGCTTGGGACGTGTATCGGGTAGGTATTATTAACAATGATCTGAGTGCCTTTACAAGGTTCGTGCAAGATGAAGATTGGTTTAACAAGTGCAGGATGAAGCATGCTATGGCTCTGGGGAGATCATTGGCAGTAACATAGCTATGTAACAGCATAGCTCTAAAATGAAAACAGAAATGTAAGGTATAGGCAAATATTGCCATTTTGAACTTAATGTAAAGGGGCGCTATCCCCACTGATAACACTCACTTATAGCTCTGAATTTTGCAGAGGATATTGAGGGAATGATCGTGGAAATTCCCTCTTATAAAAACAGTGGAGTGTGCTTCATAAAATAGGTGGGTTGCATAAATTCAGTCTATTATATGATTTATAATATGTTTTTTGTCTTCATTATATGTACCGAGCTGAAGTTTGCAGAGGATATGCAGTGAAAGCATAGGAGAATTTGTACTGAAAATGACACTGGAAATTCCCTCTTATAAAATAATTTGAATGTGTATATTGAATGCATTGAATTGTGGTGATTGAATTTCAAATCTCAATTTTCTTGCCAAATAATCAGTCTATTCATACTGCAGTGGCCACTCCTATCTAATTTCAATGGTGCGTAAATTTTAAAAAAAAGCCTATTTACAATTATCAATTAACCTATTTCAAGTTACGTTTGTATGTGGGCCCGATCAAAATATCATGTGGGTTAGCTAGGAGGTGGTCACTTTAATCTCAACCTCACCACATTACATTGTTAACCACGTGCCCCATATGCCTTCATCAAACCACGCGTATGAGTTTACCTAACCGCGGCTTGCTGGGCATCTTTAAGCCCTAAACTCATCATCTCCCGCTGATTTCTTGTCAGATTACAAGTTGTAGACAATGATATATTCTTATTAGATTGTATATATATTAAGAATATATATACATAAAATGTGATAACAATATATCATTGTCTGCAAATATATACATACAATGTGATAATAACATATCAATGTCTGCAAATTTTGTTTGCAATCAAAGTGTTCTGAATTTTTATATTGACAAACACTGAAACATAGTGTACTTAGTGATTTTTTATATTGCTTACAAATTGTAATCTTAAAACCGTTGATAATGTAGGGATTTGAAGAGAAGCAACAAAATTTTGTAAACCCATTTAATTTCATGTGCATATTATAATTACTAAATATGGAAAACGTCCACCCATTAACTCGTATGCTGAAACCCCTCAATAATTTGGGGTTAAAATTGGAAACCCATAAAATTTCATGATTATACTTGATCAAATTTCATCAATTTTTTGTTTGAATCACATTACATGTGATTATTTCATAGAATAATGTCAAATAAAATCATTGCAGGCAAACCCTCGATTGCATAATCAGATTTATTCACGAGGAATCAAATTTGTACCAGTCACATGTAAAAAAAAATGATTACAGTCAAACCCAGGCAAACCCTCGATGGCATAGACAAAATAATTCACGAGGGATCAATTTTGTACCAGTCACATGTAAAAAGAAATGATTATAGTCAAACCCAGGCAAACCCTCGATGACATACACAGAATAATTCATGAGGGATCAATTTTGTACCAGTCACGTGTAAATAGAAATGATTACACTCAAACCCAGGCAAATCGTCGATGGCATAGACAAAATAAACCACGAGGGATCAAATTTGTACCAATCACATGTAAATAGAAATGATTACAGTCAAACCCTTAATGCCATACAGAGAAATGACTGTTAAACAGACGAAAATTCACTGAAACACCATCGACGCCAAGGAAAACCCACTGTTTTACAAACAAACTTGCAAGTGAAGAGAGGTGGAGACGTTACCTGCAACATTTGGGTGCCGGACGAAGTCGCCATGGCCGCACGAGCTCGCGTCGACGGCGGAAGAGAGGAGACCACGATGGAAAAACTACGGGAGATGATGAGTTTAGGGCTTAAAGCTGCCTAGCAACCCGTGGTTAGGTTAAGAGTAAAACGTGGGTTGATGAAGGCAAATGGGGCACATGGTTAACAAACGCAGGTGGTGAGGTAGACTCATACGCATGGCTTGATGAAGCATATGGGGCACGTGGTTAACAATGTAATGTGGTGAAGTTGAGATTAAAGTGACCACCTCCTAGCGGACCCATGTGATATTTTGACCGGGCCCACATACAAACGTAATTTGAAATAGGTTAATTGGTAATTGTAAATAGGCATTTTTTTAAAAAAAAAATGGATTTAGAATGAACGGGTATCGGCGAAGTCATGAAAATGTAACGGGCGGAGGTTTAAAAAGACCTTTTTTTACCACTTTACATTTGATGTATTCTACAAGACACATCTTGAATACCCACAAGCCAATTTTTTTTTTTGAAGGTCCTAACTCACTTACGAAGAAGGCCAAAAAAAAAAATTAAAATCGGACCTATTTTACACTCTGCACGAATGTGCGAAATTAACCCTAATGGCTATTGGTACGTTTCCCTACCTCTAACAAAATCGCTGTATCCTAAAGCTCGGAAGCTGGCAAAAGTTGGAGAGTACACCTGCCAATTGCATTTGGTTCCGAAGTCTCTAAAGCATTTTCAACAAATCCATTTTGTTAATATCCTGCAATCAGGGCGTTCCATGAGAACATGTTCTTTGAGACATTCTGTCAAAACAGTTCACGTGCCTTGTCCATGATTCCACATTTTGGATATCCTGCAATCATGGCGTTCTGTCAAACAATTGTTGGAGGCATTCTGTCAAACAGTTCGCGTGCCTCGTCTATGCTTACACTTTCTTCATACGCGTCTAGCAGGGCAGTTACAGCTACAACATCTGACAAAATTCCTCTATCGTTATCCTGTGATGGATATCCATACCCTGTTCCAAAGCTCCCATTTTCGCACAGCCTGGGAGGATGCTCGCAAAGGTTGCGGGTTCTGGCTTTACACCTGCCAATCGCATTTGGTTGAAAGTTTCTAAATCCTTTTTGACAAATCAAAGCATTCCATGAGACCATATTTCTTTGAGGCATCCCGTCAAACACATCATGTTCCCTGTCTATGCTTCCACATTTTGGATAAATGTCTACCCGAGCTTTTCCAACTGTAATATCTGACAATAACACCTCTTCTATTATGATTTAATGGATATCCATACCCTGTTTCGAAGCTTCCATTGTTGGTAACCATTTCCTTAAAACAATTACAGGGTCAGAATGTGAAGCAGCAATGTTTTATGCGAGTACTGTTTGAACGGGAATGGACGCTGGCGACAGGAACGGGCCCACATCTGCCACGTACCAGCCGAACGTGCTCAACTGCTGGTCCTCTCCCCTACTCCAAGCAAATAAATAATCGACTATCACAACTATTCAAACATGCTAAACTGCTGGTCCATTAGCACAACGCGTACGCAGTTCTACACCACAGACCGATATGTTATTTTAGAAGCTGTGAAGCGGGAGTAGATAGATAGATAGCAATGGCAAGTGAGGCGGAAGTAGCAGTAGAAGGTCCAGTGGACGTAGTAGCCGTTCCTTTTCTAGCACAGGGTCACATAATTCCCTTCATGCGCCTCTGCGAGCTTCTTGCATCCAAACATCTCAGAATTGTCCTTCTCACAAGCGCCTCAGAGCGAACCAAAACGCTGCTCGTTCATCATCCGTGCAGGTGGTGGACATCCCTTTGCCTCCCATGGCCGGTCTGCCCGTGGGCGCGGAAAATACCGACCAACTGAGGCCCTCGCAAATTGGCGCGCTCTTCGCTGCGATTGAACAAATGAAGCCCTCCTTCACACAACTCGTGGCCCGACTAAGACCAAAGTGCTTAATTGCTGACTTCTGCCCAGTTTTTCTACCCGCGGTTGCCGATGATTTTAAAATACCATTCTTCTTCTACGTCACCACGGGCGCTTACCCTTTCAGTATGATACATGCCGTTGTAAATAGCCTTCCTCTGCCTCTTCCGGTGGACCACACGGCTGCTGTTCGTCTCACGGGTCTTCCCAAGTCGGTTTCCCTCCACAATTCGGATATTCTTCCGCCTTACCGCGGGGCGGGCCGGACAGGGTTTCCGTACGGTTTTTTCTCCAAGTATTTTGAGCATATTAGGCGTAGCCAGGGTGTGGTGATGAACACGGTGGAGGAGATGGAGGTTGAGTTTGTGGATCATTTGCGGAGCTCCTTTGGGGTGCCTGTGTGGAGCGTTGGCCCGGTTCTAAACCGCCCGTCGGGTAATTTTGAAGAGGGAGGTGTGAAGGAGTGGTTGGATCATCGAGACCCCGGGTCGGTGGTGTACGTTAACTTTGGCAGCGAAATTGCGCTTTCCAGGGAGCAGACGGAGGAGGTTGCTGTAGGTCTGGAGGCGAGCGGCCAGTGTTTTTTGTGGGCGGTGAAGAATCCTCCCGGGGGTGAAGCGTTACAGAGTGCTGTTCTGTACCAAGGGTTTCGAGACCGCACGGTGGACCGCGGTCTGGTGGTCACGGGTTGGGCTCCTCAACATGTAGAATACAAAATAAAATTTCACTAAAACTCACCTGATGAGTTTATGGAGGTGTTTCATTTTCAATTTTATGATATTATACCTAAAAATAAGCACAGGTAAGAATAACAGTAGATGGGTCCCCGGTCTGTTCGCTGTAGCAATTATAAAGAGGTTCGTTCTGTAAAGAGCTAAATTTCAAATAAGGAAAAAACAGTGGAGGGAGTATATAGACCTGATCAACAGTAGCAATTATGAACCGCTTATTCGGGAGTCTTCGTATCCCCAAATTGCCAGATGATGAAAGGATCACGAGAATGGTATATACAAGTTAATGTGGGAACCCACCAAAAATGGCCGAAAAGACCCTCTATTAAATCTGTTGCAAAGAACCAAATATTCAAATGAGATTCAAAACTTTGTCGTGCTTTGATAATAAGCTACGTCAGTTTGCCATTTGAGAGATAGAACTCCGAGTTTGTATTTCACACCTTGCAAACTTCGAGAAAAACCATTAAAAAATAAATGGTCTGGAATGTTTGGATACCTGGTATATAATTGGAGTGGTGGCTTTTTGTATAGAATCGTTCTGTATTGCTTATACACAGCATTAATTGATATTTATTATAAGATCACATGTGATTTGTGTGGGACTTTTTATTTGCATATCAAGTCTCAGAGTTTTCTTACTTTGTAATTGTTCATTTCTGTGTTTAAAGTGCAAAAATGTAGAACTCAATATGGTTTATGCTTCTTATGCAACAGGCTATTTTGAGTCATTCTTCAATTGGAGGCTTCCTGAGTCACTGTGGGTGGAACTCCACGCTGGAGAGTATAAGTAATGGAATCCCTATGTCGGGCTGGCCATTTCAGCACGACCAGCCCTTTGTGAAGAAGCTGCTGGTTGAAGAGCTACGAGTGGCTGAGGAGGTTAAGAGGGAGCCTGTGGAAAATGGAGTTTTTATGGTAACAAGTGCAGAGGTAGAGAGGACTGTGAAATTACTAATGGAAGAGAAGGAAGGCAGAGGGATGAGAAGAAAGGCATGTGAGTTGAAAGAAGCAGCAATACGGGCAGTAGGAGAGGGTGGATGTTCGTTCACTAATCTAGAGAAATTTGTATCCTTAATCCACAACATTCAGACAGAGTAAACTTGCTTCCCGAATAAGCTTAAGCTAAAGACTAATCAACAAGCTGGGATGCGCCACTTTGTCAAGAGAACAATCTTGAAGTTTTCTGTATCACATGGTATTTATTCATTGTCTACTGTATTCAATGACTAGCTCTTCTATATTCTCACACCAAATTGGCCATTTCAGAAATAGCTCTGTTCCCTTGACCACACTTCTTGTTACCGCTTGTTCTTGTTCAACAATGTTGAATATCATCTCGCAATCCTCAACTGCTGCAAATTTAGTTGAAGAATAAAAGACGACCCATGACCAGCGTCTCTTAATCAGAAAGGTTTTGGCATTAGTTTTTCTCAGTTCATCGATTGTTCAAAAAATTGTTTCTATGTATGTTTTTTAATTGATGTTATAAATCAATTCATAAGTGTAATCTACACGTTGTTTAAAAACATAATAGTTTTCAATCTTTTGAAGAAAGATTTTTATCACATTAATGGTCATGAAGTGAAGCATAATTTGTATAGGTTAATTGAAGATTAAGTCAATGATCTTAAACATCAATTAAAAACATGACAATTGATTTCAAAAATAATCTTTAAAAATAATATATTAATAAAGAGTTAGTATTTATGAATTAAGACATAATCTATATATTCTAATTGAAGATTAAATATATGATTGATTAAATGATATTACTAGTGAATCCAACAATCCATTAAAAAATGTTGATTTTGCATGTCTCATATAATTATGTATTGCCAAAATTGTTCTATCTAGGTTCAATCTTGCAACCGGTAAAAAAGTTTTATTATAATCAATTTTGGTTTTTTGTGAATACTCTTTTGCAACTTTTCTTGTTTGGTGCTAATCAATTGTATTTGGTTTTTAAAATTTGATTACAACTGATTTTATTATTTATCTTTTCAAATCAATTAAAACTTTATTTATTTATTTATTTTGGTTTTCTAATTTTTTATTTATTCGTAAGATAGGAGTTGTATTGATATAGTCAAAAAAAAGTTACAAGCCGTTTACAACACAAAAAACCCAAAATGCATAGATACTCTATCATAGACTACTAACCACACCTACCCCTCCAGACCTGGACAAAACGCTAGAACATAGAAACCTGAATCATAGTGCCTTACCATACAGACAATCGAACCATGACTGAAATTTGAACCACACCCAAGCCTCAAACACATACACCTAATAGGCAACCAAAAAGACAACACAACCAAACCTCTCCATGTCAACTGTGGAAGGCCGGGTATGCGCTTCACAACTCCATTTGTGAAGCAAAGTAAAAATTGTCAACAAAGGAGGGGTCGATATCAATTACACCATAGACTTTCCATAACCGCTAGTGTGGAAAGCCGCTTGCCCAACGGCCCACTATTTTGGTTTTTTAATATTAATAAATATAAGATGCATATTATTTAATGAAAATGGTAAAAATATTATTATTCGTGAAAATTAATAATTATAATTTTAAAATTTTAAAAATTGATTGAAACTTCTCTCATTATAACCTTCACATTATTCAAAATAAATAATAGTGAATTTTATCAATATTAACATATTATGTATTAAAATATATATTTATGTAATTTTGGTTAACTTTAATATAAAATTATTAAAATAAATAATGATGCTTAGACAACAAGATGTTTGGATATGATATAACAAATTTAAAAGCTATATTATATGTCTTGAGTTAGAATAACGAATATTCTTATTCAACTTAAGCTACAATAAACCCTTACCAAGAAAAGAATAGTCATTATTATACTAATTACTTTATATTCTCTAATAGGTATCTGTTACGCCACATTATAAAAGAATAGCCATATAAAATTTGAATAATTGTAAACAATTACAATATAAGACAAGATTTTTTCAAAGCCAAGCTTAACAAAGCTATTTAAAATAAAAACTCTCCAAAGTTAAAATAAATAAATATCAAATTTAACCAAAGTTTGTCATCGTGTACAAATTTTCCCTTGTAATCTATTGCTTCCTCTCCAACTTACTTTATAATTGAACATTCATAAGAATTTATGGTTTTACTATCAACTATGCATTAAACTATTTATAAATCAGCCAGCCAATCTATGAGGCCACTACACTAAGAAATCACTTTGTCATCAATATTTAACAAATATTTATTCTAAGGACTAAATTCAACTTCAACTACACTACAAGAACTTTGACTATCAAAATCAAAATAAACTAATCAATTTATGAAGACATTTTACTATTTTTTCTAAAGAAAAAACTCAACTTCAACTATGCTACACAATGCTACTCATAGTTGTGTCTAGTGCGAATAAAACTTGGAGTCAAGATCAACGATAACTATAATCTTCACCAATTTAGTAAATTTGTAATATATTTAGCTCATTTATCAACTAAAAAAAAATATTATTCTTAAAATAATAAAAAGGTAGGTACTCACCAATATGTGGCACTTGTTTCTCATCATTTTCTTGTCTTATTTGACAATGGAGTTATTTTTCCTCATGTTTAGAGATATTGTTGATGGTGAAATAGGATGGTTGATTGGGTTTAAGATGTTGCTAAGTATATATGATTTATTTGTGTCTTTTTTATTTGATTTTTTAGTTTCAACATATATTGATTTCCATTGTCCATTATTTATTTTCCCTTTCCATGCTTTGTCTTCATTATTTATCTACTATTTGTTAATTATGTTACCTAAGAATGTGTGTATTTTCTCCTTTTTCATTCTTTTTTTGGGTTGAATATGCATTTTTTTTGTTTTTCCTTTTTGGGTAAATGCGCATATGCAATGCATCCAAAAACTCTTAATGACTTAAACTTGATTTTTTTTGCTTCATTTTTTTGAGAATCACATCTAAACAATTATTTGGAAGGTTTTTTGTTTTGATTGTGTTTCTTGTCATTTCAACCATTATTGTTTCTTTATTTTCTACTACACCATTTTGTTGTGATGTGTATTTATTGTGAATTATATTTTATTTTATTTAACTTACAAAAATTTAGAAGCTCATTAGAAACATACTTGACCTTTCTATATGTCCTTAAAGATTTTATTTAATACCTTCTTTAATTTTTTACTAATTTTTTGGACTACTAAAATAAAATCAAATGCTTTTACTTTTTGTTTTTAAAAAAATCATTTTTTGTTGAAATTATTAATGAAAGTCGTGAAATACTTGATGTTGCCAATTGAAGGTGTTTACAATGGTCTACACAAATTTAAATTTACCAATTCAATAAGTGTTCTTGCTCCCCATGATTTTTCAATTAAAAATGCATCTTTGTACTAATTGCCCAAAACACATCCTTCAAAAACATTAATGGGCTACTTAATTATAAGAAATATTTGCATGCTATATTCTTCTTATACAATAAATTCGACCCATTGAAACTTAAATGATCAAATTTGAAATGTCATAATCATGATTTATTTGTTGTAACAATTCTAAATGTAATAATCAATTCATTTTGTATTCTTAAAAGAAACACTTTATTCTTCATTATTAACACTTTTACAATCAATCTTATTTCTTAATGTATATTCCATTTTTGAAATAAATTCTATAATTTTTTTGTACTAACTATTTAATATTGATTATTGTTAGATGACTTCTGGTTTTGATTATGTAAGAGTTTTTTGCATCAACGTTTCGGATCACACTCTGTGATCCATCATCAGGATAGTTGAGCTCATCGATATGGATTGTGGAAATGTGATATCTTTAATTTATTTAATATTGATTAAATTATGTTTCAAACTAGACACATAATAAACATCAAGAGTATATTTTTTCTCAACTTACTTTGTTTAGATGGAAACATCACCTTCACTTATGATTAACACTTTGTTGTTATATTCCAATTTCACTTTAAATTGATTTATTTCATCAATGTTTGCAACCATTTATTTATTTGCATTCCTTTGATCACTACACACTATCCAAATGCTATAAATATTTTATATTTCCTTCAACAACATTACAAGTGATAAAAATTAATCTAATATTTTCATTTTTCTCAAAAAATATATTGTGATTGTTCTAATCATATATCTTCTTTCTACATTCAAAACTATAATGATCATATTTTTTTAATAATAAAGATGTTTAGTTTATCATACTTCTAATATTACCTTGTGTATAGTTATTGTTTCTTCCTTTTCTACTCGTTTCATGGTAATTGTAATATTTTATTCCTCTCTTTAATATAATTTTTGGTATATGTCTATTTATCAGAGTGGTTTATTTCATGGATATTAGTATATGTATTATGATTATATATTTTATATGATGTTGAGGCATGTTGGATATTTTTTCATATGCTTAGACTATTATATATTGAGCATGTATGCTTCATGTGTGCATTGAGTGGGTACACTTGTACAAAGTTATTTGTCTATCTAATTATGTACATATGAGTTATTTCCAAATGATGGTTAATTAGAGATGTCGCTTTGAAATTATCTTTGGTAGCTATTATTGCACTTAGTTGAGTGTGAGATGAGCCTATTTTCCATAACGATTTCATATATGAATTGATGGGCGATTTTGGACTTCGCGCGTTGTGAAAAAACATAAATACATAATTTATATTGTGATTGTTTATTTTGTTTGCATGTAGGTGTATTTTAAATATTAAATTTAGCATGTAAATAGTTCTTGATGCATTAAGAATCGAGAAATTTTAGAAAGAAAAGAAAGAGAAAATTTGTAATTTAATATGCATTAGAAATGATATTTAATTGTTGCAATTCATTTTATTTATAATAAAAAATAATCGAGGTTGGGGCTCTAGCTCAATTGGCTAAATCTTTCTTGTTGTACGCGGTTGGTCACGAGGTCTAGTCTCCCCCACCCCCGTGGTACTGGAGGGCATTTCACGCCAGCGCCGCGGGTCATGTTAAAAATTTTACCAAACGCACTGCAATTTATAGGAGGTCGGGCTACCCGATTCTTGTAGTCTAAAAATAAAATTTTAAAAAAAATCTCTTTATGAAGAAATTAATTGTAATATTAATTTATTGTATTTGAAAAAATTAATTTAGAAATTTTTAATTTAATGAAAATTATTATTTTGTGAAAATTAAAAAATAAAATAAAGGAAAAATAAATTAAAAATAAAAGTGAACATGGAAATAGAAAAGAAAAGTGAGATAAAAGGAAAAAGGCTAAGTCTTTTATTCATTCCTTTTTTTTTTAATGCCCTTTCTCTCGACCCCTCTCCCTTAAATATTTGAAAATGGATGTATTTCTTGCAAATGGATTTTCTTGGGTTGGGAATTGGATTGCAAAGGGAGGATGCATATTATTCTTACATTGGAATGGATTTGCCTTCTCAATGTTGGAGGTATTTGACATTTTTGAAAGTCCCAAGCTTGAGGTAACTCTCCTCATTTTTCTATGTTTTGAGTTCTTTATTTCTTGTTGGCTATGTTTGTCCTTGTGGACCTTTATCTTATATCAATTTTATTGAGTTTAAATTGGTGTTTTAAAAATTGTTTGATTTATGTTATTATGGCAAAATTTTCTAAACATCATGAAATTTGAATTTTATGTTAAAAGTGTGATGTTGTGCATATTTGGAACCAAAGGATATATTTAAAAATTTAATCTCTGAATTTTGAAATTTGAAGCGCTTATCAATGGAGTTAAGGAATTTTTTATGGTTTTTTAATGTAAAATTGATTTAGAAAATTTGAAATTGGGAATGATTGAAGATAAATTTGAATGATTTTTTTAATTTAGAATCTTTTGTGTCCATGTTTATTTTTATTCTCATTATTTTGTCCGTTGAAATTCATGGCACATCCAAATAGTTTTTGGCATGTTGAACCTAGGATTTGAGGAGTAGGGTGTAGGAAAAGAGTGGTTTTTGGCATCCAGGGCATGAAAGGGCCCAAGGATATCACGACCAAATATTTTTCTAATTAATTGATAATTGAAGACATTGAGTAAATAAAAATAACTAAGATGTTAATTCCTACGACATAGCAAAAGCACTTGTATAGTTCTGGTATGAGCATAAAAGACATGCCCGCTTGGGGAGCATCGGTCTTTGTTTGTTGGGTTCTTTGTGGAATAATTTGATGCATACCCAACTCCACTTATCTATCCCTTTGAGCTATTGAGATGAAACTCCTTCCCTAAACCCTTTGGTTCCTTGTTGTTGATGCTATTGGAATTGGTGTTCAATGAGAGACCCATCTCTAACCATGTTGTGATTGGAAGAGACCTTGATGGAATGTATTCATGTTCATGTTGTATGATTCCTTGTTGGAATTTCTATACCATATGGTGAGGATTATTCTACGTGCTTATTGTTCATGATGTTATTCCCTTGAGCATATGTATTTAATGATTGAATGATCTTTCTTATCGGCATATTATTCATTTTATGTGGATCATGCTTGAATTGGAATGTATGCATTGATGTTTAATCTCATTGGATGCCATGTGTATATTATGATGGATGTTATTTCTTGATTGGTATATTTGTAAGCCATGCTCCTTGTTTTGTGTGAGTGATACATTGCTTGTGCTCAAGTGACTATCTCCTAGCATGGTAGGGTGGGCCTAAGGGTACTATTTGGTTGGGTGGTGTGAAAACCATCATTAGGGATTTGAGTTCTTGGAGGCTTCATCTTTGAGGAGCTTTGGTTAGCATGCAAGTAGAGGTTCTCTACTTCTTTCCTTTTAGTTTCTCATTTTTGTAAATTGATGTAAATGTCTAATTCAGGACTCTGAGTCCTCTCTTGTAATTGTAATATTTAATTATGAAATATCCTATTGGATGGAGTGCAAACCTCCCACATACATGACAAAGGATCTATCTTCTTATGCATATTTTCTTGATGTTTTTTTCAAATACTACTACCATTTCATATGCAATTTATGTTTCTAGAAATGTTGGTAAAATGAACATAAAGCATATTTGAATTTGACCTTAAAATGAATAAATATATATTAGAAAAAATTCAAGTTTGGCTTTGGTTCTTGTGTGGTATTATGTAGTTTTCTTTGAAGTTTGTGGTTGTGTGTGTGAGAGAACTCAACATTGGGTGGTGTTATTTACCTTCTCCCCTTGGTTGAAGGACCAATAGGGTGTTGTGATTTTTTTCATTTATTCCCTATATCCTTGGGCACATTCTGGAGTCCCTTGTTAGCCTTCCATCTTATGGGGAGTGTCTCCTTTGTTGGTCAGTGTGTTGGAGATTAGATGGGGTTGTCCCTCTTCCTTTCCCAATTATTTCTTGCTTTGGTAATTTATGTTATGGTCTTGTTTTTATGAGTCTTTGGGGTTGTCCTTGGGTATGAGACCTAGAAAACGTCATTTGTTTAGTCTTTGGCCAGGACAACAAAGTGAGACTAGGACTATAATACAAAAATATGACTAAAGATAAATTTTGGGCACCTACATAATTCTTGGATGCCAATGCACTTGTGGGACTCTAAAACACCATGGTAGTGACGTCTTGGCATGCTAGTGTCATCTTTGGGTGTTGTGGTCATCTAGCACATTGTTCACCCTATTTCTTTAGACAAGGAGTTCTTTAACCATTTCTTAGAGAAACTTTGTATATGAAAGTTGTTACCTTTGACCTAGTGAATCTTGCCATCTTGTCACTTTGTTGATAAGTGTGTTACTTAGAGAAATATTTCACCTTTTTCTTTGGGAAGCATGTCATTGCTTGAAACATGATACACCCTTAATATTAGAGTGCATCAGGTTATGAATAGCCAGCTTGTGGCTATCTTAACTCTTAATTAATTCATATCATCATTATTATATTGTTATTTAGTTAATTAGGTTGTCCTAGGGCTTACATAAGGTTATCTAAGTTGGAATAGGTGATATCCTAGGCATAAATAAGGTATATATAAGAGGCAATGAGTCTTATTTCATAATTATATTGTGAATTGTGTTCTCATTGGAGTTATTTAGAGGTTTGCCCCCTTGAAGTGGCTTTTTATTCTAATTTATTATCAAGTATTTACAACATATTTCCTATCATATTATTCTATTGTGCAATTTGTTTCATTACAAGTGGTATCAAAGCATGATCTTGGCACCATAGAGACAAGGCATTTTCTTAATATTATATGTCATTTTGGGAAGAGCATATTTCTCAAATTTTAGCAAATTTTTATTTAATTTTTAAAGGGTTTTTAAGAACATATTCAAGAAGCTACAGTCCATATTTCATAGGAATTACAACTAAATTGAGCTATTTATAGCATATTTAGGGTTTCCACCCAATTTATTTAGAAAGTGCATATCTCCCAAAAATTGTTGAATTGGTTTCTGAATTTTGGTGGGATTTTGAAGAATTAATAGGGGAGCCTACATTCCAAATTTTAGAGAATTTGAAGGAGAAATAAGTGATTTATTACAAAATTAGTGTTTTCACAAAATTCACTCTCAAGGTTGCAAATCACCTAATCTTTGGGATGTTTTTCTAGGAAAGAGCAACCTAGGCCCTAGTAAGTTACAATAAAATTTTTAGATTGTTTTTAATTTAGTTGCGTGATTTTTGTAAAATTATTTTCTACCATCATGAGGAGGCTTGCAACAAGAGACAAAAAGAATGCTACCACACTAGGAAAATATTTAGAGAAGGATGAGGTAGAAATTGAGGATCATATTAACCCTAATGATGAAATTAGCAAAGTCAAGGTGATATTTAATCGTCAGAGAATATGATGACTAAATAAATTTTGTCAATGAAAAAGAACATGTAAAAGGATATGAGTTAATTGAAATCACCTAGTAAGGTGGAAGATAATGCTTTTGTTGGACATGAATTCCTTGGGCTTGACTTTGATTTCAATAAGGAACCTTCCTTTAATAATCTTATGCCAAGGTAATTCATACCCAAGTTGGATATGAAAAAGTTTGATGGTAAGGATCCAACCAATTGGCTATACCAAATGGAGTAGTTCTTAGATATTCATCATGTTCCTACTCAACAAAAGGTGGCTATGGCATCATTATACCTAGAACCAAATCAATTTATTTGGTATCATTGGTTATGTGATGAGAAGAAACAGAAGGATTGTGTGGTCACATGGTCAATTTTTTAAGAGGAACTTGCTACCCATTATGGATATATCTTTATGGATAGCTAATTCTACCAACTCACTAAATTAAAGAAAATAAACATGGTCAAGGATTATATTCAACAATTTCAAACCCGTTGTCTAAGAGTGGAAAATGTGAGAAAAAATTGAAGGAACTATTTCTAGGCGAAATATGAAGTATGGTTGTTCCAATCACAATCCTTATTGGAAGCAACATTAATGGCAAGACAAGTTGAGGATAAGTTTTTGGCTAGTAGGTGACAAGGGATTGTAAATGTAAGTGAAATGAGATTTCCTACACATTAATTACCAGTAACCTATTAGGTTGACCCACAAAAAATTGAGGAGAAGAGAGAAAAAGGGTTATGTTTTAATCGTGACAGCAAATATAGTCAAGGACATAAATGCAGTGAAAATAAATTATTCTATATTGAAGGTCAAGGTGAGGAAGAAGAGAAGGAACCAATATTAGAAGGTGATGGGGTGTCAGAGGATGAATCATATGATCCCCAACCAATAATTTCTCGTCATGCACTCTTCAGTTTTAGTACCTCACAAACTCTCAAGGTAGTGGGTTTCTTAAAGAAGTAGAAAGTAACAGTGTTGATCAAATTGGGTAGTACTCGCAATTTCATCAACAAAAAGTTGGCTACTCATCTAAATTGTTTATATATCTCGCTCCAGAGTTTTAGGTCTTGATTGCAGCTGGTGGTACTATTAGTTATTCTAGAAAGTGTCATAGTATTAAATTATCCATGAAAGATTATCACCTTGATGTCATAATGTATGCTATCTCCATGGGTGCAACAAATATTGTTTTGGGAGTACAATAGCTTACTAATTTGGGAAAAATTGAGATGAACTTCAAGAACTATTCATGAGATTTCAATAAGAAGGAAAGACAGTAGAGCTAAGAGAGTGAAGGAAACGTCCCCACAAATGGTGAGCTCTCATCAAATGTTGAAATTGATTAAGAAATAAGTGGATGGATTCGTGGCCTAGCTATGTTCATTAGAAGTCTCTCAATCTTATGCTCCCACCCATCTAAATTTGCAAACGATAATTGATCGTCACTTAGTGGTTTTTGGAGATATGCCTAAAGTACTTCCTCCTAAGAGTGATCATGATCATGCCACACAACCAGTTCCAATGAGCCAACCAACCAACAATAGGCCTTATAGGTACCCACATATACAACAAAGTGAGATAGAAAAGATTGTTAAGGAGATGTTAGAGGCAAGAATTATCAGGCATAGACAAAGTTCTTACTCCTCACCCATGGTGATGGTGCATAAGAAGGATGAAACTTGGTGCATGTACCCAAACTATAGAGTGCTCAACATGTACACCATCAAAGATAAGTATCCTATTCCAGTCGTTGATGATTTGCTAGATGAATTGAATGGAGCTATGTATTTTAGAAAGTTAGATCTTAGATCAAGTTATCACAAAATTCAAATTAAGGAAGAAGATATTTGTAAGACAACACTTATGACTCATGAGTGTCATTATGAGTTTTTGGTGATGCCATTTGGTCTTACTAATGCACCATCTACATTTCAAATTTTGATGAATTCTATCTTTAATAAATTCTTGAGGAAGTTTATATTTGTGTTCTTTGATGATATATTGATTTCTAACAAGACATGGGAAGAACACTTGCAACATGTAGATCAAGTATTACAAGTTCTTAAAGATTATCAAATCTATGCTAAGCCATCCAAGTACATTTTTGGTCTCAATGAAGTGGAGTACTTGGGAAACATAGTTTCACATGAAGGAGTAAAGGTGGATCCTAAAAAAATTAAGGCTATCATGGAATGGCCTATTCATAAAACCATTAAGAAATTGAGGGGTTTCTTGGAATTGACTAGATACTATAGAAGATTTGTAAAGAATTATGGTTGTATAGCAACACCCATCACAACTTTATTGAAGAAGGATTCTTTTCACTAGAATGAATTTTCTAATGCAGTATTTGAAATGTTAAAGGAGGCTATGTGTACAACTCTAGTTCTTACCGCTCCAAATTTTACCAAGGATTTTATTGAGGAAAGTGATGCTTCAAGAAATGGTATAGGAGCAATTCTTATGTAGGAGGGTCGACCCATTGCTTTTGAGAGTCATTAATTAAAGGGTAAGAACCAACTCAAGCCTATTTATTAGAAGGAAATGCTAGCTATTCTTCATGCAGTAAAATAATGGAGACCTTATCTAATGGATAGACACTTCAAGGTTAAATAGATCATGATAGCCTAATTTTTTTTTGGAACAAAGCTTATCTTCTAAAGAGCAAAAAAAATGGGTCATGAAGATGTTGGGATATGATTTCGAGATTGTATATAATAAAGGGAAGGAAAGTGTTGTGGCGGATGTATTATCGAGGAAGGATGAGAAGGATGAGTCTTTATTGTGTGTCATTTCAATTTACAAGAAGATTGGGCAGTAGAAGCCAAAGAAGAGTGGCAGAATGATGTTTCTACAAGTAATCTCATTCAACAATTACAGAGTGATCCTAGTAGTTCAGATAAGTTTTTTTTTGGAAGGGATATACCTTATGGTATAAAGAGATATTACATATTTGTAATAATTCTTCTCTCAAACAAAATATAATTATAGAGTTGCATGAGTCTTCAATTGGTGATCATTCAAGAATTTTGAAGACATATCATCGGGTCAAGAAAGACTTCTTTTGGGAAGGGCTAAAAGGGGATGTTAAAAAATTTGTGGTAGAATGTTTGGTTTGTCGAAGAAATAAACGAGAGAAAATTAAGACACATGGTCTCTTGCAACCCTTAGTTATTGCCAACAACGTTGGGAAGAAGTTTCCATGGACTTCATCATAGGGCTTCCAAGATCTAATGGTAAGAATGCCATCATGATAGTAGTGGACCACCTCACTAAATATGCACATTTTATTGCATTATCAAATCCTTTTACAACAAGTGCACTAGAAAAATCATTTTTGGAGAATATTCAAAAGCTACATGGTATGCCTAAGGTTATTGTTAGTGATTGTGATCCTATCTTTACTAGTAACTTTTGGATAGATTTATTCTCATGTTTGGGTACTCAATTGGCTCATAGTTCTTCATATCATCCTCAATATGATGGGAAAACAAAGGTTGTTAATAAGCATTTAAAATGATATCTATGTTGTTTTACTTCAAATAAACAGTCTCAATGGGTAGATTGGCTACCACTAGCAGAATGGTGGTATAACACTTCCTTCCATAGTTCATAAAAAACATATCCATTTATGGCATTGTATGGATATCCTCCTCCTTCCATCATATCATCGTTGAAGGTGTCATCAAAGACCTCACATTGTGGAGGACCACATGCTTCATCAACAACAAGTGCTTTTAGGACTTAATTTTTTTTTATTAATGACACAAAATCAAATGAAGCAACAAGCAGGCCAACACCATAGTGAAAGAAGTTTTGAAGTTGGGGATTGGTTTTTCTTAAGATTGCAACCTTACAAGAAAATGCCACTGAAGGAACAATCAAAGAATATTTCTTTATTTTTATCAATCTTTATTATACTTCTTTAATTTATGTATCCCATTTTCTCATTTTTTTTATTCATTCCATTTCATACTTTTATTTCTTTTTAATTAGTTTTTAATCCTTTTCTCTCATCCCATCTTCTCTCCCCTTTTTTTAGGGCCACTTCTACACTCCAATTCCATATTTCTCTTCCCCATGATGGATCATTGAGTGTGATCCAAAACATCAAGCAAAAAATAAGGAATTTTAGGTATTTTAGGACTGTGAAAAACTCATACCAGCTACCCTTTAAGGTATTTTGCTACTTCACCCATATTTAAGGAGCTTTTCTCTCATTGAGAAAGATAAGGAATTTGGAGATTTAGAGTGAATTCTATCACTATGCACATGCATTATTATTGGTCATGTGGAAGTGAGGAGAAGTGATATCTCCAAGTTCTATCTATACTTTTATAGACAATTATGTAAATGTTTTATAAAATTATGCTTTATGATTTTTTTTATATCCAAAAGAATTTTTCTCATGTATATGTATTATTAACATGTTGAATTTGTGCATATTGTAATTATCATTTCATTTATCTTATATGTTACTTGCAATAAGTAATAAAGTAAGATCCTAATTTCTAACACTTGGCCATTGATAATTAGGTAGCGCTGCACATAAGACCCATTATTTTCTGATGCTTTACTTCTCGAGTGACATCACTTGTCAATTTTAGAATCTTCTCACCTTTTTTAATCAACTACCTTGAAAAACTCTTCTACCCAGTAGAAGATTGTGTTTCTTCATTTTCTTAATTACTTGCAATAACAAAATCTATTAGATCCATCTATATCCACTTGCAACAATTTTCATGAATAAGATTTGATTATTGCCAAGATTACAAATGCCATACAATTTACAATACTATTCACAACCATAATCATTAAAACTGTCAATATCTAAGTATGATATTCTTAAAACAATATTATAAATCTATTACTTCTACTTATAACTAATATTCTATACCAATAATATCGAATAGATAAAAAAAAAGATATTCCCTATTCTATTTCTTAATTTATATTCCCTATTAGCAGTCACATCAAACACCCACTTTGGTATAAAATTATACCATAGAAAGTGAATGTTCCACCTAAATAAAATATGATACTTAAATTTAAAAAAAAAAAACTCCTCCCATGTGGGAATACATTCCCGCAGAATACTCATAAATATCTACACAAAATAAAAAATGTACGGCCGAAAAAAATCGAAAGTGCTCACAAATTATTTTAAATGAAAGAATATTAAACAAAGGCAATAAATTAATTAATTTTAGAAAGAATTGGGAAAAAGAACAGAGATAGCCAATAGCACTACAACATCAAAGCAGAGTGCAGATACTATACGGCCGAATTCGTATTCGTAACAAGTACGATACACTCATTTCGTATAAATACGCCGGACATATATAGATATTATATTTTTTATTTATAAAGAAGCCACTGGGTGTGTATATTTTACCTGAAACAAATCAGTAGGCAGGAGCCGAGGAAACAAAACGTCAATAGCAGCAGCAGCAGCGGAGATTCTTCACCGATTTCTCATTTCATATGTACCACGTGTCCACGTCTTGAAATTCATGATGAAATTCTGATGGCTGGATCAATGGGGGAGGATTATACATTGTGGGAGCTTAATCCCTTGTTCTCTGCAGCAGAAGATGTTCAGCTATCCGCAGAGAGGTACATTAAGGTTCATAAACCTCCATGATCAAAGAATCTTTTATACTAATTAATGTGATATTCATCTTTTTATAATTTGGATTTGAAAAAGAAATGAGCTGTTAAATTTAAACAATGCAGGTTAGAGACAGCCTATAGAGGTTGGATCAGTAGCACCCGTAGTGGCCATGTGACCACACGGAGCCCTAGTGTTTACAGAAAGGAGCTTCTCACAGCATTTGAGACCACAAAATGGCAGGTGGGCTCTCTTTACTCTGCTTCTTGGGGCAAAATCTAATTAGAGTTTGGAAAACTTGCCAGCTTGTGTTGTGTAAATTGCTAATCTGCTATGTACAAAACAAGGACAAATTGCTTATGCCGGGAAAAATGCTAAAATTTCTTAGAGTCAGACAATTTAAGATTATTTTCACCTGCTGTATGCAAAACAAATACTAATTGTTTAAGATTTTTATATTTGATTATAGATGACCTTCGGCGTAGCTGCCATGACTGAAGGGGCATCACCAATGCCTTGTCAAGTGGCGGATGCCATAGCCAGCAATTTGGGCATGACATTATATCCAATTGGGACACTTTTTGGGATGTGTTTTTCTACACAATTTAATACTTTATTGTGTCTCCTGGGGATTTGAACCTAGGGGTCCCCTTTGGAAGTCCTGTATATTTATGAATGGAACTCAAGCCATCTGGTGAAATTTTATGAGGTATTTATTTTAAAAATTGCAAAATAATTTTTCAAGCCTTCATCCGATTAGAGCAAAGCCTCTTGCTCAGCATTTATAAGCGAGACATTCAGGCTTAGGATTTTACTGTTTGTAAGGCGAGGGGAGTGTGATTCTTGGCCTATGTTTGACTGAGCTCCCTTTCTTGGGCAGGGAGCGAGGGAATGTAGGAATATAAAAAGGGTATGCTTAGATGTAAGCCTAGTACACCTAAAATCTTATAAGTTTATAACTGATATTTGAATAGGAAAATTGGGCGGGAGTGAGGATGGGAACGGTCATCAAAACTGAGGGTGGCATCATGGTTATCAAGATTTTATCATGTGGGATAATTGGTGTGTATTCCTGATTCAAGTGTGAAATCAGAGGACATAGATGTTGGAGAAGGTTTAGGATTGAATGAGACATCTCAAACCAGGCTTTGGCAATGAAATTGATGTAGGAACATCCTAAGGGTTGAGCAATTTTGCATCATTATTTTTTCTTTCTTGCTTTGTTTCTAGGTTTAGGTTTTCCCTGCGTAAGTTTAGCCTGCATTTGCTTGTGTATTTTGATGTTTTGTGCTACCATGTGTTTGTTAGGGTAGTTTCATTGTGAGTGGACTTGCACAAGCAACTCCTGCATTTTTACGCAGAAACCAGTTAAATTGAGTTGTTCCATGCATTGTGTGCAAGCTTTGGCAAGCACAATTCAGTCTGCTCAGCTCACATGCTACTGCTCAAGCTTTTGCACAACCTTTGCAATCTTTAGTATTGCTGTGTAAGTTGGTGGATGGTTTTTGGTTGGTGCACGGGTCACTTCACAGACCTTTGTTTTCCGTGCAAGCCTTTGTGCCATTTTTCAGTTTCTATGCAACTCATGTGCAAATTTCCTATTGCTGCACAATGATTGAACATGAATTCCAATGGTGCCAGATGTTTAATTATGGTTGTGCAAGGCACTAGCCTCATGAGTGGATATTTCTAAAAACTTACGATCCATCAATTCCTCTCATTAGATAGCCTAAATTTGTTTGCAAACTCCCTTGTTGTCAACAAACCTGCTTCTTTCAAAATTTGAATTGGTGACTCCTAGGAGTGTTAGTTGCATTCACTTCTTGAAGTGGGAGTTACATCAGACTAGTAACACTTGGCATAACCGTTCTAACTATTAAGAAGAGTCATGTCCAATCTATTATAGAATCATGTACGTTCAAGAAGAATGGGTTCAAGTTTTGGGAGTTTGAGTGGTAGAATAGAGGTGGTTTCCGCTAGAGGACCAAAGTGGGAATATTTGAGTTTGGAAATTTGATGTGGGATATATGCAAAGCGTCTTTGCTTAGGCTAGGTTTTTCTCACTAGGTCTGGAAGCAAGGATTGATGGGTTCCACAATTTGGAGTGACCATATTTTTTTTTTATTCTTCAAAGAATTAATATAGATGTGTTTGTTTACTGAGTTTCCATATTTTCTTCCTAGTTGCTTTTGTTGTGTATTTTAAGTGTTTGGTTGTTTATTCATTTGACACTCGTATAGTATTGTACCTAATTGGTATTAGAGGAAGTGTTTTGAGTCCTAAGAATTGAGGCTGAGCTTATGAGTGCTCCATAATAGTAAGTACGTTTGTGCAATTGTCACATTGTAGGTGGTCTAGAGAGCAATGACTTAGAGTTGGAGGAGAGGTGCATGAAAGTACAATAGAGTGTCATGTGTTGCTTATCTAGTTGACATCTAAAAGCCATTTATGTGAGGCTTGAAGTTGAAGTCATTGAAATTGAGTAGAGGAGAGGAGTGGTTGTAATTGAAGATATTAGTGATGATGAGGATAGATCATAATGTACAAGAAGTTGCCATAGATAATGATTTTGAGGAGGAAATGAATGCAAAAGATAGATTTCTGATTGGCTTGTTGAAGACAGAGGCAAGGCAAGGTTTGACCTTCCAAGCTACTTGGGAAAATTAAATCTAGAAGAGTTGTTAGGCTAGATCATCAAGCTTGAGAAATATTGAATTTGAGAATCAAGGACCCCAAGAGAGTGAAGAAAACTACCACGAAGTTGAAAGGGCGTGCTGCCTTGTGGTGGGACTTTGTTCAAGGAGATCATATTTAGAGGAAGAAGAAGAAGATATTGTGGTGGGATCACATGGTCGCTAAGCTCAAGGGGAAGTTTATGCGGACCAACTGCACTGTGGATTTGTTCAAGAAATTATAGAACTTACACCAAAGGGAGACATTTGTGAAGGAGTACATGGAAGGATTCCTTTAGTTCATACCAAGCATTCACATTGGTCGCATGGAAGATGATGAAGAAAAACTCTCGTGGTATGTTTAAGGTTTGCAAACTTTCATTAAAGAGGAGATTTATATGCTGCACATTCATTCCATAGAGGAAGCTTATCAACTAGCACTCAGAGCAAAGAGGAAGTTGTCTTGTATACATCAGAGTGTGCAAGGTAAAGATAGGCAAAAAGAGCAAATAAGGTGGTGGAAGGCAAACCTAAGCCTAGAAAAAGGCAGCTAAGTCTAGTGATACTATGGACAACTCAAGTCATGAGCAGACCTCCGGTAGAGGTGGAGGAAGATGAAAGAGAGGCAACAAAAAAGGTTTAAGTGGTACTTGCTTTCAGATGCAAACAAGTAAATCATTGGGCATTTAAGTGTTATGCGAGATCAAGGTCATGCAGAGAAGCATATGCATGTTGCGCAAGTGAAGAAGAAGAAGAAAGTGAAGTATAAAGCATAGCTCTTGAGGTTGGGGAGAAGTTGGTGATGTGCAAAGTTGGGAATGAGGCCTTTGATAAATCATCTCTTCTTGAGACCATTGGCTTGTTTCTCTTCTAACTTTACTAGTAGTTCCTTAAGTCTTCTATTATAGGCTCACACATTCTTGTGTTTTCCTTGCTTCGTATTATAGATCTCTGCTACAATCTCATTATCATCTTGTAGTAGCTTGAACTCCTCTTCAAAATATTTTTTCAATATTTCCCAAGAAGTTGTTTAAATCAGATCGACTTTTGTGTACCAGTCAATAGCTATACCCCTTAGGGTTGTTGGGAAGGACTATAACCAATAGGATCTATTGTCTTGGTTGTTTGCTGTCCAAATAATCTCACAGGTTTTACAATGCCTTGCAGGATCCTTTGACCCATTACTTGTGAACTTCAACAACTTTTGCCTTTTGACATTGGGACTCGATGGAGGAGTCACCATGTTTTTGTTTTGACACAACCTCAATGCTTGGAACCTCCTTACTAGGAAATCTTGATTTAGTCACTCCGGTGCTTCTCTTGTACTTTTGGCCATGTAAGAATCCCCAACTCATCCCGCCTCAACATTTCGCACCGTTGGAACTCAATCATTTCTCCTGAATTTTGTAGTTATTTCTTTATGTAAAAAGGTATATGATGTATTATTGGGTAGGGGATGGCTGATTGCAACCAAAGTCAACCACAATTGGAAGAAGAAAGCATTATCTATCGAAAACAAGGGAAGAAAGAATGTAATAGATTCGAGAAACCTAGCCGTGAGTGAAGTAGTAGCTTCCTTAGATTCAGATTTGGACTTAGGAGAAACTTGGGTGGAAGAAGAAAAGGGTCCTATGGAGCCAAGTGACAAAGGAGTCTTAGATTTGCAACATTGTTTTGAAGACAAAACACCTCAGTGCACTGTTCCACTAGCAATTAGAGGACTATGAATTATTTCAGCCAGAATGCAACATGAGACAAATCATGAAAATTGAAGAGGATGAAAAAGGTAAGGAAGATGTGCAAGAGGACCATTCAAGACCAATAATTCATACATTTCCATTAGAGTATGGAGATTATAAAGAAGGGAATGAAGGCTAGATGACACACCTACATATAAATTTGAACAAGATAAGGACATAAATATGAAGAACCTACAACCAGAAAAGTAAGTTTGGGAGAGGAAGTTTGTTCACAAGTCATAATGATTGGTGACCATTGGAATCTGGTACTAAAGACTGCAACATTCAAAATCTTCTTGGAGTATAAGGATGTCTTTGGGTGGACTTAGAAGGATCTTGAGGGAGTACCACTAGAATTGTGCATCCATCGAATTTCCTTAATACTTGGAGCACAACCAGTAAGAAAAAGACCTTATAGGATGAATTGAAATTGTGCAGCAAAATTTTAGGAAGAAATAAAGAAAATGTTAGAAGTAGGAATTATATTCAAAGTGAAAACCAATGATTGGGTATCACTTAGTCATCTCACTGAAGAAGGAATCCAAGCAAATTAGAATATGTGTGGATTTTTGAAGCTTTAATGTGGTGAATATTAAGGACCCGTTTCCAATCCCATTCACACTCTATTCTTAAAGTAGTAGAACATGAGATATTCTTTCATGGATGGATTATTTGATTACAACCAGATAAACATTGGAAGAAGACAAACTAAATACTACCTTTGTAGTAGAACTAGAGTATATGCTTAGAATAGAATGTTGTTTAGACTATGCAATGCTCCCACAACATTCCAAAGCATAATCCTACATATCTTTGATAAAATGTCTATAGGAAATTTCAAGGCCTTCTTTGATGATTGGTCAATCTACAACAACCAAGAAACACAATTAAAGGCCATTGGTGCATAAAATGATACAGATTAGCATGCCTAGCCTTAAATCCAAGAATCACTACTTCATGGTACCACAAGGAAATCTCCTTGGACATATTGTCTACAATGTTGGATTGAAAACATATCTTGACAAAGAGTGATTGTGGAGATGGAAGCCCCTAAAGACATCATAGAGGTAAGATCGTTCTTGGGTCATGTTGGCTACTATCGATGATTATCGAGAAATTTGAAATCCAAGAAATTCAATAGTTATAGAATTCATAAGTAGTGTTGATTATGGCTGGCAAAGGGAAAAAGAAAGCTTCTAATAGTGAATTCCTAGGCAGTTCTTCAGAGCATAGACCGAAAATCCTAAATACAACTATAGACAAGACCATTGAAAAGGAAAGTAGCTGAACATTAGGAAAAACATTGGCAAAAAGGACAATAGAGAAGAAGTAGTTGCAAGTTTAGCAAACAAAAGGGACCAACACTGTAGAATCTCTTACCTAGGAGAGTTTGACATCTATGGAGTGTCGGGTGTGGTGGGAAAATAACCTTGAAGATCACCTACTCAAAGCTATACTAATAGCCGTTCAGGTAGATAAAGCCATACAAGTTCCTTATTTTAATATTTGAGAGTTTGAGCCTTACATAATAAGCATGGTAGCTAATTATAGTAGAGAAGAACAAAAATTAATTGTACAATAGATGGATTCCACAGTGAGTATTGCATACACTTATACTGATTTTTGTCAAGTATTTGGGGTCCCATGTTTGGGAATATCAGTCTCGAAACCCGCAACTCATGCCAACTAAAGTAAAAAAGAAGCAGCCATTCAAATACCATGTAGAGACAACCTCCCAAAATAGGAACAAATAAACATCTACAGTAAGGGAAATAGAGGCTTCCAAAAAGACTATTTAGTAAATGATGAATGGAAATACATACTAAATCTCATCAAAAGCAGGCTAATGGGGGCTACATGGGATTCAAACATTGCTGTTTGGATGACTATATATATGGTTGGGTTGAGCATGGGAGAAATGTATAACTGGGCAAAGTTATTGTTAGTAAGAATACAAGAGTTATTATCTTTGAAACACAAAACCTTTTACATGACACAACATGCAATTGCATTGGTTTTGATGTAATTTATACACATATGCCATTAGTTGCGATTGACAAATTTCACCCAGATGTAGAGTATGATCCTCTCTAGCCATCTATCTTTAGATGGAAATATTTGGGTTCATCGTTCATGTCATAGAAAGGTGAGGATGCCAAGACCATTACAAGAAAGAGGAAAACTATACAAGCAGAAATATCTTCCGAAGAAGAACCCACAAAGGAAGGAGATAGTGAAGAAGATGAAGATGTTGAAATTATAGAAATAAGAACATCTCCCTTTGGCACCACTCTTTGAGAACTTCCTTTGGTCTCCACACTGGTAGAACTATCAAAAGAGGCATCAAAACATATAGATGAGTGGTTGAGCTTACTAGGGGCTCCCATTGAGGTCATGGAGTATCCTCCCTTGAGCCCTACATAGTAAACTGAACAATAGTTAGAACAAACCCTCAGTCATTTCCTACTCTTCAGATAGAGGGGAAGTCTTCAACAATTGCACGAAGGAAGTCCTCAACAGTTGCATGAGGAGTCACAATTACATGAGCTACATAGCCCAGTCCATAGCGGTGAGGAGGAGATCACCTTTCAACTATTCAAACTAGATTCTAAGGATCCTCTTGGAACCATCCAACAATATATACAGGACTTGGAACCGATGGCACACATCGTGAGTGAGGTTGTTGATATTGCACGGAAGTTGGGAGAACACTCATTTTTTTTTGGTCCTCTAGGAGGCTCAACGGATTCAACACTTTGTTGAGGGTGAGTGCAATGAAGAATTCACTAAAATCCTTCTCTCTCATGGGTGGCCTATCACAGAGGTACTTGAAATGAAGCATCAATGGAATCTTACACAAATGCTCCCTTCATTTTGTTGGTTCAGATGGAAAAGTTTTGGAGACATTATATTCTATTGAGTTTAAATTTCCCTGTTTGTACCTCATGCTACAAACTGAAATAGCGTCACACTACAAAATTGGATCATAAATTGATGAGTCTATACCTATTTCCCACAAATTAAGAGAAGAACTGGATGATCAAAGTATTAGGTTCCAAGCACAACTTGCACAACAGACTCAACTCATAGAATTGGAAAAGACTAAGGCGGCTGACAGGGAAAGGGAAATTGGTAACAAGGACAAAGAAATTGTTGATAAAGCCAAGGAAATTATTGAACAAAGATTGGGCAATGAGAAGGCTAGAGCTCAACTCATGGAGGCGATATAGATGGTTAAAAGTTCTTGAGAGTGGGAACTCTTGGCTACACACCATTTAAAGCTAAGAATTGAGGAGGTCTACAAATTGCATGTAGCTGCTTCTCACCACTCTACTCCTTCCTCTTTGTTGGTGTAATTAAATGTTTTATACCTTGTCCTAGGTCATAATTACACCTTAGTTAAGTTTACTTAGGGACCACATAGGAGTTGTTGGAGAATTTCCACCTTTGGTGGACTTATCTTCTTATTACTTTATCACCTCCACCTTTCATGGACATATCATGTGATTAGGGTTCCACCTTTTGTGGTAGATCCACTATTTGTGGTGGTTATCACATTATCACCTTTCCACTTTAGGTGGAGTGATAGCTTTTCATTGTTGTCTCATGTCATAAGATTAAGACACTTGTCATAATCTTATGCACTCCTATGTTCTCACCTTGGCTATATAACCAAGGGGTCTCTACTTCATTTGTACACACACACATATTGAAGCATTATCATTGACATTGAATACAGTTTATTCTTGTCATATTATTTTCTCTTTTCTTGTGCTTTCTATTTGGTCCATAGATCTTGGCATCCATAGCCAATTCTAACATGGTATCAAAGCATGTTTGATTCTAACATGGTATCAGAGCGGGTTGGGTGCCATTTGAGAGTCTTTTTCTGAAGAGAGGTACCAGATTTGGGGAGGTTCCATTTTTGGCTCTTTATTGCAGGTTTATATCGGAGCTTGCTGGAGCAAATCTGATCTCACCATTGCGTCTGGAAGATCCGAGAAAGTCGATTTTGCCTTTTGTTTCATCCAAATCGGACATACGAGGCCAAATCTAAGAGGGTTTGAAGCTGCATTGTGGTTGCCAGATCCAGAAGGTAGCTGCATTTTTGGAGCATTTTGGGTCAAATCCAACCTTGCCATCGCGTCCAAAAGGGCCAAAAACCCTAAGATCGACTGTCCAATCGTCCAAATCGGAGCAAGTCATTTGGTGAGGCAAAATTTTTTTTGCCCGAAGAGTCGTACGGCCCCCAGGTCGTCATAATTGCAGTCGATACGATTTTGCAAAAATAAATTATTTTATTGTTGAAAATGTTTTGAATTTTTTTTTAATAAAATTTCAAACAAAATATGTGTCGAAATTTTTTGATTTTAAATCAAAATTTTTGAAAAATCAAAAAGAATATAAAAAGTGCAGGGTACGCCTGCGCAGGGTACCTACGTCGGCAGTGTACCTGCCACCGGGTACTAGCGGCCCCGCCACCAGCCACGTGGTGGCTCCTTTGTCGTGGCCCCACCTGTGGGTCCCCTCTCCCCTACATCGGCAGTTCGGCCACAATTTTCCAGGCGGCGCTCAATTACCGGCCAAAATTTTCCGAGAGAAGGGCGGCGGCGAGTTTGACAGGCCGTAGGCCGTCAAATTTAACATCATGTTTTGCTGATGTCAGCACTGCGTCAGCACTTTATTGAAATTTTTTGACCCCTCTCGGATGAGTTTTTTGTTTTTGTAGTCCAACTTCAAATGCTCATATCTCAGTCATTTTGGCTCCTTTTTTCGAGCAATTTTTTTGGATTTGGGTTAATTTTTCGTGCTCTACACAGTGGTGCAATCAGTTTTTGGTTTTGGCTTCTGGTTTTTCCAGAAATTGCAGATTCTCACAGGTGTTGCTGCTTCGTCCTCATTTTGGGCACTTCGAGAGCTCATAACTTGCTCCTACGGTAACATTTTTGCGTGCCGTTTTTTTTGAAAGTGCATGATTTTTCCTGTACTTTCCAGTGGTGTGATCAGATTTATCTCATCTACTGTAATTTTTATACTGTGAGTTTGTGGCCTATTTCGGCATCTGCATGTACCAAAATCAAAGTCCACCTTGCTGTTTTTGGCAGTGGCAATTGTAAACGCACTAAGTATAAAGTGCCAAATCAGATATTGCTTGGGGGGGCTTCATGATTGAGTGATTTGGGGGGGTAATCTTGCAGTGATTGGTTGCATTCTTTTGCTTGGATTGTGTTCTTACAATGGGGAAATCTCAAATTGAACTCCTAACTCCACATAATTATGCTACATGGAGAAAATCAGTATGGAACTATCTCTTGGGAAAAGGTCTAATAGGCTATCTAAAGGAAACTGTTTCTCAACCTACTGATGCTAATGAATTGGCAAGATGGGAGATTAATTGTGAGAAAACACTTGGATGCATTTGTTCACTAGTCTCATTTGATTTACAATTTCATATTGATTCATGTAAAACAGCTAAAGAAGTATGGGAGACTTTTGAAAACTTGTATGGTAAAACAGATAAGATTAGGGGATATCATATTGATAATGATTTGATGAATCTTGATCCTAAAAGTTTTGACCACATCCAAGACTACATCTCCAAAATAAAGCAATTAAGAACACAGTTGAAAGAATGCAGTATTGAAAAAGAGGATTTACAATTGATTCTGAATGTGTTATCCAAGCTTGGTCCTGAGTATTCAGTATTTGTTTTTGGCTTTCATACCCATCGACTTTCTATGGGAGCATCATATGTTGATCCTAAGTTTGATGACTTTGCAAATCTCCTAATTCAAGAGGAAGCTAAGTTAATGAACATGGGTCTAATCAAGTCTTCCAAGCCACATGCATTGGTTTCTAGTGAGTCAAAGGTGCAGAAAGAATCAGGGAATCTTGATAAGAAGCAAAAGATGAAAAAGAACAAGCCACATAAAGAATTAGAATCCACTCATTCAAAAGAAGATTCATCTAAGAAGAAGAGGTCTTTTTGTGCATATTGCAAGAAGGATGGACATGAAGAACATTATTGTTATAAGAAGGATATTGATGAGTTGAAAAATCTTCTCAAAAGAAATCAAATTGATTTGCCTTCTAGAATGTCTGACTCTTCTCCTTCTTCTTCTTCAAAACAGTTTAAGGACAAAGGTCAAGCATCTACATCAGGATATAAACGACAAACTCTTTGTGCTTATTCAAGTCTAGGATCAGGTAGATGGCTTCTAGATTCAGGAGCATCACATCATATGGCATCTTCACAAACTATTTTCTCTTCATTTCAGCCTTGTTCTATGTCTCCTATCTTGATGGGAAACAATACATACATGAGTGTACTTGGGAAGGGATCTATTAGTTTTGGGGACAACACTTTCCAGGATGTTTTGTGTGTTCCTCATTTGACGAACAATCTTCTTTCCATATATCAATTACACATGGTGGAAATGGGAGAATTGTGGAGTTCACACCTGATTCAGTCATCATTCGAGACTTGGAGAGTAGAGAGATCATTGCTACTGGGGTGGTTGATCATTCATCTCGGTTGTATACCTTTGCAGATTTTGCTTCTGATGGTGACATTATTCCTTCGGCTGTTGATCACACTCCTAGTGTGAACCATGAGGAGACATTTGGCTACTTGAACTTGGGAGTTCTCACATCAGATCCAGTACTTGAGCCATGCATTTCATCTCCTCCATCTACTGTTGTAGTTGATGATGCTTGTGATTCCACAGTTTGGGTTCCTTGTGCTTCAGTGCAGCAGGATATACATTGTCTTCCAGATATGGCTACTTTGGATGGCTTTTTGACAGGTATTTCAGACTTGTTTGTGGAGTCTCATCTTGCAGATTTGGGGGACATCATTGATGACATTCATCTTCTCTTTGATGAAGATGCTCCTTCTTCAGTTGTTGTGAGGGAACACTCTGACCCTCTTGTTCATTCTCTACATGATCATTCTTTGCAGTTTGGCGTGAGTGTGGATAGTTTTGGACAGCATTTGGAGGAGGCTTCTTTGTCTTTGGAGGGGATATCATTCTCTTTGGATCATGTTCTACATTCTTCTCTACTAGATGTTGGATTGTACTCTTCAGTAGTGTGGCCTAGAACGCCTATTTGGAGTGTGTCAGCTTTCAACATCGACATGGAGATACTTGAGCATCATTCAGAGACATCATACATCCTGCATACATTCTTGGTTTTGTTTCTTCCTAAGGGGAGGAACGTTGTTTGGCGAAATTGGATCATCTTCAGCATTCAATGTCGAGCTTTTACCATCATTGCAGAAGACTCAACATTGAGGGGGGGCTGCCTCGTCTCTCTTCTACTTCTCTCTTGTGGGGGGGTCTTTTTCCTCACATGGGGTTTTTACCTTCTCATTCATGATTGAGAGCATTTCATCTATTGTATTTCATCTCTCTTTTGGGGAGGAGTTTTGTCCCACTGGGTTTTCTCCTTTTCTCTGGTTGTGAGAGATTGCATTGCATTTGTACATGGGTACCTAACATGGCCTAGTTGCCGGGACCCATCTTGCATTGTTTGCATTTGGTTACATTCTCCCTAATTGCACTTAAGGGGGGTTGTTGGTGTAATTAAATGTTTTATACCTTGTCCTAGGTCATAATTACATCTTAGTTAAGTTTACTTAGGGACCACATAGGAGTTGTTGGAGAATTTCCACCTTTGGTGGACTTATCTTCTTATTACTTTATCACCTCCACCTTTCATGGACATATCATGTGATTAGGGTTCCACCTTTTGTGGTAGATCCACTATTTGTGGTGGTTATCACATTATCACCTTTCCACTTTAGGTGGAGTGATAGCTTTTCATTGTTGTCTCATGTCATAAGATTACGACACTTGTCATAATCTTATGCACTCCTATGTTTTCACCTTGGCTATATAACCAAGGGGTCTCTACTTCATTTGTACACACACATATTGAAGCATTATCATTGACATTGAATACAGTTTATTCTTGTCATATTATTTTCTCTCTTCTTGTGCTTTCTATTTGGTCCATAGATCTTGGCATCCATAGCCAATTCTAACATGGTATCAAAGCATGTTTGATTCTAACACTCTTCAATATCTACACTACTAGGGATGTTTTCTCACTCTGCCCCTCAATAATGGTTGTTTAATTTCTGTTATCTGGAAGACAACATTTATTTTTTGGGGGCTGATGTAGATACCTAAAATACATTAGTTATATTGTACTTTCAGTTAGTCGGTGAGTATATTTATGCTTAGTTGGCTGATTGAAATAAATTTTGGGTAGTTGCTGATGGTTGGAATTCCTTGGCAACCGTTGGCAAGTTTATACACTTCTCTTGTAGTCGAAAATGGAGGGTGTTGTTGGAAAATCATTCCCTTCCCCAATTTTGTATAAGAGCATAGAAGCATTGAATGCATAATACAACAACTGTTATCTTCTGAATTACTTTGTATTTTTCATGTGAATCAATAATGTATAAACCAGTTTACTATGCTTTGGTAATTGTATATCCATGGAGCGAGTAAACAGGAGCATGAGAGGAAGTATTTGAGACATTCTAAATCCTACATTCGCCATTATCAAAGTTATTGGGCTGAGGTGAGCATAGGTTTGGAGGCTGTCTCAGCTAGCTGAGAGTGCATAGTGCTGGCTAGTGCATTTTCGACTCCAGTTCCTTTTAGTTGTAGAGGGTATTTGCAGGTATGAGGATGTGGCATATTGATTTGGGATCCCATTTGGCCTTGGAGGGACTGTAGGCTTGTGAAACTACACATACTGAATTTTCTTGCTGCAGTTTTCTCCTTATTGGGTTTTCACCAGGGTAAACATGGTGTCATGACTTCCTTGCATTGTTGTTGTTTTGTCTTTTGCTTGTTTATCCATTTTGTTAGTTAATTAGACAAATCTGCTATGACATCCATTTAGAAAAATCATTCAACTAGCTTCCATTGAGTAAGGCACAGTAGCTGCATTGTATGAAGCATGTATTTGGACATGTGATGAGTTGCAAAAGTGTGCAAAGTAGATGGCGTAACAGCCAATTAGGAGGTTGTTCATGTAGTTGTGAATGCATCCATTTTCTAGTCTTTTGTGTTGTATGTTTGGCCTTGGGAGTTGGAGTAACACTTAAGAAGGATACATTGTTGGTGATGGTAAAGTGGAATCTCCACCACTGTTTATGGATCAATTCCCTGCTGGAGAATTTTTTTCTGCAACTAGATCTGTAAACATAAGTGTCCTAATACTAGTTCATTTATGTTTGAGGGGGTAACAGACTGATAGAGTGCTAAAAACCACAATGTTAATTAATTTGAATTGACTTTCACTTCCAAGAGAAAATTAATTTTTCCCATGGACCAGTTAGGACTTGAACTTAGGACTTTCCATTAGCATGGTCCTACCACTGAGCTAATGGCCCCTTTGCAGTCCAGAATGTGGGCTGTTCTTCCAATGGTTTCCCTCAAGCCACACTTTTATATCGGATTTCTAATTTGGATCTAATACAATGGTATTGTCCATGGGCCAGCTAAGTGTCAAACGTAGGACACTACTACATCCTTTGCTGCCTAGAGTATTATTCGTCCAACACTATCATAATACTATGAAAAACAAGTAAAATATTGTTTGTGATTATCATAAATTGAAAAACTGGTCTATAATGTCGAAAATCCATTCAAGGTCATTTGCCTGCAAATATGGCTGTATTCAAGTTAGGTTATAATTAATATTGTGTTGGATTCAAAGATCAAATGCAGATTTTTTTTAATACTCTAGGATTATACCTAATTACAAGGAGAATGATTCCAAATTCCAATCATAAGAAGAAGAATTATGCCGATCTTGTGAATGGTAAAAGTCCGATAGTTTCATATCTGCTTACTTGACAAGAGGGTCTGGCCTACCCAATTGGGTGAGTTTGGTATTAGAGGAAATTGAATGTCTTATGTGTTGATGTTTTGCAGCTATGGTCTGCACTTCATCGCACAAATTCCAAGGAGAAAACAAATTAAATGTATAGCCATTCGGCTATTTAACTTATAGCATACAATAAACATAAAAGAAGAAAGGGCCGACCCTATTATCTATTATTGTTTGGGCCGACCTCATTTATATTTTATCTTTCATTTGGTTCACTAAAGAGGCCGACCTAAGTGAAACGGCACCTTGTGATGTATATATGCAAGGTCACTTTGTCCTTGTAAAGACATGGAATCTCAAGCAAGTTCGCACTATTCTTCATGAGCAGAATTCGCAGTCCTAGAAGAAGTTCATACTTAATCAGCAGATCATCGTCTTCTAGCAGCAGATCATCATTTTGTAGCAGCAGACCGATTTCAAGGAGAAACACATTCATTCGTATCTTTGCATCTAGGAGAGGTGCTATTATTCATTGTATCAAATTCGGCATTGTGTTGGGCCTGAGTTCAAGCAGATTTCTGCTCTTATTCCTTCAATATATAAGAGATATATTTGCTGGGTTTTTCTCCCTCAAGAGGAGGGTTTTCCCAGGGTATCTTGTTGTGTTCATTGTCTTATGTGTTGCATTTTATGATTGCTTTCTTTCTGCATATCTGTTCTTAAAACAACAACATGGTATCAGAGCAGGTCTGTAAAAGATCTAATCAGATATGTCAAAGAAATGAAGCAAGTTAAGTATCAGGAGAAGTTGAAAATTGCTAAGGGAGTCGGCATGTTAAAATGATGAATTTATCGGGAGATTCTTGACTGCTAGCCACTGCCGATGAAGTGCCGCTGGATAATCTTTATAGTGATGAAGTCGGTATTCTGAAAAATTATATTACCATCACTATTTGATATCGTGGGAGTATTATCGGGTCTATATGAGTCACTAAAGATCAAGCGATGACAATAAGTTGAGTTGTCGTTACCAGCAATAGCACAAATCGCTTTATGAAGAATTTAAGAAGAATCGGGCCCATGAAATCTTGGTGATTAGTTCCATCGGGCATACTAAGAAATACGCGTCCAATACAATGAAAGGATTTCAGGGAGAAAATCAATCGAAGTTCTTTACAGATGGCCGGCTTCATTCTGGAAGCTATACGATCTTCATTAACAATATGATCTCTGGCCGGTGTCATCACAAGCACTAGGAATCAACTTCAGGCAGTCTATGGTGAAGATCATGCGACCTCATCTGAACACACAATTTTAAGTGTCGAGTCCTCTCAGAAGAGATCAGCGTGTTGGGATTATGATGATTGTTGTCGGCATGAGCTCTCTTCCGCATCTAGTGATTGTTGTCGCCTTCTATATCTTCATATAGGAATAGGAATCATTGCGTGTTGTAGAAAGCTTGGCGCTGGAAGTTAGGCCGATCTCAAAGCCTTCGATCATTGAAGAATTTGAGTTAGCCTCCTTCTAACCGCTTTATTAATTTTACCATGGAGAAGTTTTTCGAATGGGCTTTGACTAAAGAAAAAGAAGATGAGGAGGCTCGGGATTCTGTCAAGAAGGAGTAATCTTCTAGGTCTTGCATATAAAGCACCTTTATCATAGACGGAGGAATGGCCAATATTCTCATACAGTTTGGATAAGTGTGGGTCTGAAAACAGCTCTGACTGTTGCAGTGCCTAAAAGGAAATTGACTTGTGAAAGTCAACCTACAGAAATTTAGCCAATGATCCTGCTCGCAGATAGTTCAGACTATAGCGAAGTTGTGATTATATAGCAACTCTGAAGGAGGCAAGAGGAGTCTCAACTTCAGGTCTAGTGCTACCGTGTATCAACATTAAAAAGCCCAAAGCCGGAGATAGGACATTAGCCTTGTGACAGTTGTTGGGGGGTTACTTGACTCAAACCAAGTCTGGTAAATTGCTGCACAAGAGTATTATGCAGCTATGAGGGTCACAGGTGAATATAGAAGCTAGACGTGGGACTGAAGTCACATGCTGGGCTGCTACAGGAGGTCTGAGAGTGAAGACATGGAGACTGGATGCAAGGGCACTTGGGTATATGAATTCAAACTGCCTAATTCATCACTCCTGGGTGTTGTTGTTCACTTGTTGCCACTGGGTGTGAAGGTTTCTATGTGTCTCCTCAGTGCTGGGTGCGATTACTTGTTGCTATAGTCGTTCCTATACTACTGCAACTATCTCAGACCTCTGCTAAAGTCTCAAAACCATGATAAGAGGACAAAGTAGTTATTAATTCATGTACTTCTGTACAATAAGGAAATCACATACTGATTATACATGATAATTATCTGATTTCAAGCAAACCCTTCATGATGGGCACCAATGGTCTTTACGACCTCGTAGACAAGAGCCCGACTGTCGTCAGATCATGCTGCTTATGGTTGATGGTTGAGCTCGAGTTGTAGAATGGCTGCAACCTAAAAGAGATAAGTATTTATTCTGTTTATAATTTTTTTAGATTCAATTTGCTGAGTTATGCAAAGCTGACATTATTTACTTAGGAGTATGTGTGACCAGTAAATAGTGATCACTGTAATAAGATTCTTTAGATTTATTCATTGCAAATAGGATCATGCCAATTTGTGAAGTTTGTCCTTTATTTTGCTGAGATTAGCTCTTCTGTGAAATTGAAAGAAAGACATGTCATGATTAATGAATTAATTATCTATTACTCAAGAGATTTTGAAACCCATGAGATAAGTATTACATGGTTGAATAATGTTCATAAATTGTTTTGTAGTTATTAGTTCATGCTCTAACATTGAGACAACTTGAGCATCAAGCAATCTGCATCTGGAAAGATTGGATATCGAAGTCATACTGAATGGAGAAATGATCAAGCTTGGAGTCATAGCTTGCAATCATTGGGCTACATTGATGACTGAAGATATCTCTTGAAGTCAATGTACCTTTCAGGTCATCATTGTATTCAAACTATGAAGGCTACAGACTGATATGAGCTCAAGTACAACGTATCACACTATGTCCAGCATTTGGACCTATCAGAATAGTTAAAAAAAAAAAAAAAGATAAGTATTCTTTGGTTGCTGAGTTATATCATTTATTTATTCCTTGGATCTTGTAATTAAGAGAGATAGTAGATTCTCTTGAATTGTGTTGTGTTCACTAGCATAAGATCTGTGGAAAAATTTCATTCATGACATAACTTGTACAATTCTAATCTTGATATTTCTTTGGATAATTATGGACTGTTGGTAATCTCTATCTAAAATGCTTCCTGGACAGGTTTAGGGAGAAGAAGATGATAAGAGATTACTTAGTGATGAAAAGCTTGAGGCATCTTGTGAAGAAGTCATGTCAACCAAAGAAATGATCAAGAGGGAGTAAACACTAGAGGGACTGAGTTGGTGGCTAGAGGGAGTACATCTCCAGAAGTCTTCCTTGCAATCTCTGAAGCCAGGATCGAGAGGGAGTCTCAGTATCAGTGTTCCTTTGTTTAAAGCAATTCTCTGTTGAGAGAGAGTTGAGGTGCAAGCCCTTGATAATGCAATTCTCTGCTGAGAGAGAGTTGAGGTGTAAGCCCTTGATAATGCAATTCTCTGTTGAGAGAGAGTTGAGGTGTAAGCCCTTGATAATGCAATTCTCTGCTGAGAGAGAGTTGAGGTGCAAGCCCTTGATAATGCAATTCTCTGCTGAGAGAGAGTTGAGGTGTAAGCCCTTGATAATGCAATTCTCTATTGAGAGAGAATTGAGGTGAAAGCCCTTGTTTCCACCCTCTGGGAGAAGCTATGGTGGATGTCATGTGTGTGACTCCATGACAGCATCACGTGAGGGAATCCGTGATGATTTTTTATTTTGTGCTTATGTATCACTCTCTGGGAGAGCCATGGTAAAAGTCACGTTGAGGTGACAACATCACATTGAGGTGATATTCTATTTTGTTTTCATTCTAATATGATGTGTCTTGTGCAGATGGAAGTTCATCCCTAGCTGAGAGGGAGTGTTGATGTTTTGCAGCTATGGTCTGCACTTCATCGCACAAATTCCAAGGAGAAAGCAAATTAAATGTATAGCCATTCGGCTATTTAACTTATAGCATACAATAAACATAAAAGAAGAAAGGGCCGACCCTATTATCTATTATTGTTTGGGCCGACCTCATTTATATTTTATCTTTCATTTGGTTCACTAAAGAGGCCGACCTAAGTGAAACGGCACCTTGTGATGTATATATGCAAGGTCACTTTGTCCTTGTAAAGACATGGAATCTCAAGCAAGTTCGCACTATTCTTCATGAGCAGAATTCGCAGTCCTAGAAGAAGTTCATACTTAATCAGCAGATCATCATCTTCTAGCAGCAGATCATCATTTTGTAGCAGCAGACCGATTTCAAGGAGAAACACATTCATTCGTATCTTTGCATCTAGGAGAGGTGCTATTATTCATTGTATCAAATTCGGCATTGTGTTGGGCCTGAGTTCAAGCAGATTTCTGCTCTTATTCCTTCAATATATAAGAGATATATTTGCTGGGTTTTTCTCCCTCAAGAGGAGGGTTTTCCCAGGGTATCTTGTTGTGTTCATTGTCTTATGTGTTGCATTTTATGATTGCTTTCTTTCTGCATATCTGTTCTTAAAACAACAACATTATGGTTATTATGATTTCTTTCCAGGAAAACAAAAAAATGTTGGCTGGTTGAAATGAAGATTTAGCTCATTTTTTGTGCATTTTTTTTCTTTGTTTATAAATCTAAATTTGAAAACTGTTTTCAGTTTTTTTCTATTATAGAATTGAGATTTTAGTGTTAAAATATATTTTTCCTAGATTTCTAAACTTAAAAAAAACTGTTTCGTTCATTGAAGTTTTCCCATGTTGGTATCTGGGATTAGTTCAGTTGATTATTCACCTGTTAATCTGCACCTTTGAAACAATAATTTGCAAGGGAATTTTTTGGGTAAGTAAAAATTTTGGTTGTTCATTTTCAAATAACTCCTAATGTACTTGGAGGAAACCGTAGGGGCAATGGTTTTTAAAATATGCAATGGGCTACTACCCAAGCACATATAATCAACACTACAACAAGAAATTACTTCCCAAACATGTTTAATCAACACTAGACCATGAAATGACTTATTCATTTTGAAGATTTATGTAATATTTCTAGTAATGCTTAGTTTTTATGGACAAGAAATTTGCTAATTATTATGAGAACATGGATGTTATTTATTTATTCACTATACAGTATGTTGTCTGTCAAACAACAAACAAGTTATTCGATAGCATCACATTAACAGTATATTTTTATCCCTTTCTTCTTTGAACCTCCAAAATTCTAAACTATTTGTATTGCTGATTCAGTTGGAGGAGTTTGAGAGGGCATTTATGAATGTAAATCTGAAAGATCTTAGAACAGAACGAGCTCTTGCAAGATACCGCCCTTTCATTGAGGCTATAAGCCATCAGATATCTTTGGTAGAAAGTGATTTAAGGAATTCAGGAAATGAAGAAGATGGATATTGTCTACATTCTGTTAGCATTGGTGATGGGGAGAGAGATGAACTTGCTAACTTTTTGTTGGGAAATCAAATTACAGGAAAGAATGATCAGAATGGGTATGCTTGTCCAAGAGTGGAATACCAAACTAAAGGAGTAACTTGTCAAGAGAGGGTGCAAGCATCAAGGGCTGAGGATCTTCATCAAAATATGTTGTTTGGGTCACAACTACATGGTTTTCAGGAAAGAAACGATATCATGGATTGTATACAAGAAGTGGAAAATACCCTTGTTGTTCCTGATAGGGTATTTTGCTCTACAGATCAGCCTCTTTCAGCTAAGCATATAAAAAAAAGTGATGTCAGTTGTAGGAATGGGAGCATTAAAAATGGATTTTTTGATTGGAATGCTGGAAGAAATGTTATCTCTGATAGAGTGAGGGACCATAGAAAACATAATAACAGATATCAGAGCTGGAATTCACGGCTTCTTTCCGGTTTGCAGTACATTGGAGGCAAGCTACAGCAGTACATTGGAGGCAAGCTACAGCATTCAAAAAGTGGCCTGAAAAGATATAAAGATGGAGAATCAGATTCAATGGAAAATTCGCAAAAGAAAAGTTTTATTGGCTGTGTTAAAAAAATGTCCTCTTCCGACTTGGAGAAGGTAATATTCTTTTTCTGAACACAATAGCCTTGCATGTCTCAAATTTTTGATGCCATGAAAAAGAGCACATACTGGAGTAAAATTTGCTGTTTTGGGTAGTAGATGCGAGTCATCATTTCTGCATTTATTAGGCAATATACTTATAGTCATCAGTTTTGAATTTTCATGTGGTAGTGCCTTCACACCACATTTTCCTTTACTGCACCTGACCCAATGTCCATGGAATGAATTTTCTTACAAATGTAGAAATGAAAATAAGGAATGAGCACGATGAAACATTTGTAAAATGAGAGTAGTCTGAGGATGAATGTTCAAGATGTTGTCCCATTCTGTTATGGGACATTTGTTTTCTTTATAAGGGACTGATCCAGCATATGGTTTTGCATTGATTTTTCTACATATTAAGGATCACAAATGCACATAAATTACAGTGATTTTGCTATTGTGCATATGTAGGACTTAATCAACATCTGTTT
>CM021108.1:637894932-637939168 GCA_007115665.2 Sequoiadendron giganteum | reverse complement strand
ACCTAACAACAACCTATCAAGTGTCATCCATCCATGTTCCAAGAACCCACAATCTCTACTGAGTCATCCATCTACCCTCCTTTCCAACAATCATAATCCCTAGTCACCCATTTTCCTACCACCAATACCAAAAGTCCATAATCCCCAGTCACCCCTCCATCTATTATCCATACCCAAAACCCCCAACATTCCAACGTACTTACCAAAAACCCATAAGATTTAATCATTCATCCACATACCCTCAATATCAACAACCAATTAACACAATCTATACCATTAATCCACAACAAAAATCCATTGGTCATCCCTATCCCAACCTTGACAAGGGAAACTAATCTTTGAACCAAATCATATACCAAATCCCTATTACCCATCCATATCTTAAATCCTTAACCCCATCACCAAATGAAAGAAAATTTGTATCCCCCACCTCCTATCCCAATCCCTCAACCTCTAAACCATTACCATATAATCCATCCCAATCCAAAAACCCATCCAATATAGCTCCCTTTAGGGATTTTCTCCAAGGACTGATAGTAAAGGATATTAATCTCCAAAACATAAACAAGGTTATGCCATCCCATAACATCACTAGTCCTTTCTCATCCAAATATTTTGTTAACTATTCAAATTCCAAACCCCTCAAATACCTTAAATCCATTAAGTCTAGCATGCATAATCATAGAAGGTACCTATACAATCCATGTGCAAAACTCAAAGAGTACCTTCACATACTAATTTATAGCAACACAAAATGCCAATATTCCCTCATATCATCTAAACAAATTAACATGTGTCAAGAACTTGGTCAAAAGTATGCCCAAACGTGCCCCATCCTAGATCAAGATCATGCCCATAAGAAAGATACATTAGATCAAAAACTAGCATGCACTCCATCCAAGATCTTTGTTGTCCATCATAATCCAAGCCTTGATCAAGATCTTATTTATGACACCCAATCTACCTCAATCCTTAATCAAGATCTTATTTAAAACATCCATGATAAACTAGTCTTTGATATGATCTTATCTCTAATTTAGTCCAAGAATCCCCAATAGATGATCATGAAATCCAAGTTAATCCAATATTTGATCAAGATCCCATATTTGATCATTGCATCCAAGATGAACCAATCTTAGATCAAGATCCTACTATCAATCCAGAAATCTAAGATGATCCCATCATGGACCTCTATACCATCCATGATTGAAAAATTGAAGTTGATCCTATCCATACTCCAACCACCTCCATTTCCCAAGATGAGATTCTTGCCTCCCTTGGACACACAAATAATCAAACAAATGACATGGATCACAATAAACAATAAGATACAAAAGCTACTATGGATCACATCAAAATTCCAAATGAGGAAGAGATAACAAGCATGACCAAGGATCAATCTCTAGTATCCTATCAATTAGGATCATCTACTTTTGTCAAATTAGGATTTCTTGATGATGATAGAATAGTGAATAATGATAGATTTCAACTACATAATTATGGGTTTGCATCTTGTTTCCAAAATAAAAATACCTCATCACCAATAAAACATGTCAAAGTATACATTATCAAGGAAGAGGATTAGGCCTGCATGAGCAAGGAATTTTAGAACCATTATAGTTTCATGAAAATCTTATATATCAAAGACTTGGTTATTAATTGATCAATAAATCAAATTATGTTAGTGACACCTCCATGATATTAGGCGTAACTTCATCCAATTCAACCATCAAAATAGGGGCCATGTGTAGTCCTCGCCACAAGGTTGCTACTAGCAATCCTCCCATCCACACCATAAACCATCATGCTAAATTCCTTAAACCCAACAATTAGAGCCAACAAAAAAAAGTCTTATAAAGCCAAAGTTCAAAATAAAATATCAAAATTCATTGAATGCATAAGTCCAAGTAGACACATAAAGTCAAAATGGATCCTAAAGAAAACTGGATCAAAAAAGAAAAGAATCCCAATCCAAGTAAAAATATGGAGCCACAAGAAAAAAGGCCTCCTACATATACAAAATGTCCACCTCCTTCAAATGATCATCATGTAAAGTATATAAAAGTGTTGGTTCCAAACACAATCTTAATCCTAAGTCTAAAATCTATCGTCCACCATCCCAAGTTTGGAAAATGAAGAGCCCTCTATCTAAAATTCCAAACAATCCCTCCACATCTACCATCACCCATCACAATTCAACATCTCGATTAAAATCCAAAAATCACACTTCACAAATCCATCACATCTTAATAGCACACTTTATCATAAGGACTCTCATGGTACTTTATCATGATGTGCATATTTAGATAAGGCCAAACCTAGTATTAACAACGATCATAATAGCATCCATTAGGTGTATGCAAGCACCATGATCCTAACAAGACGAATCCTTCGTACATGTCACTATTGGCATATCATGAAACAAATATCTACATTAGTATCATCAAATGGACCATAACAGTTAGTGATCATATAAATATCAATGTCATCTTGAAAATACCAAAAAATGAATAAAACTAAAAACTCCAAAAAAATATTAAAGAGAAAAATTGCCCTCTGGTAAAAACCATTTCTATGGCACCTTGGGGTAGTCACCATGATGAAAATTTGATAAAAAGGTGTCATGTTTGATAATCAAAAAGAAAAGAAAATAAAGAAAAATTATTCATCCAATAGTGATAACTATTCTTATGGAACTTTGGATAAGTACCATGATGAAAACTTGGCAAAAAGGAATCATGTGTAAGATCAATTATCTTTGTGTACCATCACACTTGGGGAAAAGTTGTCTCATCTACCATATCTTTGTCATGACATTTCCATTCAATCCATTTCATTTCTACCCATCTTCCCTACCTACCTTAATCTTGATAAGGATTGGGGCACAAAATTAAAAGATGCTTTGGCAAAATTTGGACATATCAATCCTTTGTCATGCAATTTCCTACATAGAACTATCCAAATCCATATCTTGGAGAAAAAAATTGGTCACATGAAATTGCACCTTGCTGAACATGGGATTCAACATTCCAATGACACAATGGATCTGACCTCAAGGTGTGGGACCTTGCAGATGAGGTCATATCTCTGAAGAAGGTCGGCTTCCTCTTCTAACCTAAGTGCAGATGTGTTGATCCAACCCAACACATGAAATCCTACCACTAACCCTACTCTAACAACTCATAGAGGGAAAGGGAGAGAAAGAATGCATAAAATGGGAAAGGGGGGTGATACACCAAGATTAGAACTTGTTTCTTCCTTCTCGAAACAACATAGAGCATCAACAAAAATAACCAAGAATGCTTACACAATTCTCTATTTTACTAGCTCCTAGAGGAAAATATGTAGGTTAGGTTCTTGCAAGATGCTGAAAGGAAAGAAACATTCACAAGAAACAACTGCAAATAGTTTTAACACAACATGCATACATAGAAGATTAAAAACAACACTTAGATGTGAAGGAAAGGAAGATCTACACAACATATCAAAGGAGAGAAGAGGTAAAATAAGAAATTTTCATTAATATAGAGACCTAAAAGCAATTTTACAGTTACAGAATGCAAAAAATTACATAATTTTGCCAAAGAAACCAAAGAAGAACCCTTTACAATGAGCACAAAAGTCCTCTTTATACAAGATAGAAACCCAAAAGGAATTGTGCTTGAGGAGAAGAGTGTCCAACACTTCAAACCCATGCCTTTGCATTAATTAATTCTAAATATGTGTGCAAAATGATGATATCACCCACAAAAAAATGCAATCCAAGCATGGCAAATTGATAGAAAGGACACCTATAGATCATAAATGAAGCATAACCACCACAAATCTTTTCCAAAACCATACTCAAAGCATTAAAATCTCTCTCCACTTCCTTAGAAACTAGGATTGAACACCTAAGGAGAGTCATTGGGAATTAATGACATTTATAGCCAGAAAATGTGCCATTTAGAGGTATCGTCGAAGTCTTAGGCCCGAAACTACCACTAAATTGAACATTTAATGGTCCATGTCCTTGAAAAATTACCTTTGTCATACATTGGGTGTCAAACTTGTCGGATATCACTTACCACATCCATGAAGAAGAGGATACAGAGAAAGGCGAAGCCTTGAACCTGCCTTCTTGTCGGGTGTCGGGTTTTAGAAGTAATGCATATCAGAAGAATGGAAAAATGAAGAAATCAAGGAATCAGAGAGAAGAAGGAAATTTTATGGTTTCAAAAACTTATCGACAACCGAAAGTGGTTTCAAAACCATGAAACTTTTGAAGACGATTAGGTGAAAAACTTAAGGCTTGTCATAAAGATAAGACAAAAGTTACAAGAAAAGCTTGATTGCCAAAGACCAAACATGATTGAGGATCAGGGATCAAAAGGGAGCCTTATGTCTTATTACAAAGATAAGACAAAAGATAAGGGGAAGGCCTGGTCATCGAGATCTAAAAGTGTCAAGGATTGAGGATCGAGAGGAATGCTTAACGCATGAGACGAAAGATAATAAGAGGTAAGGAGGATGGTCAATCCTTGAAATCTAAAATTTTGAGACAATTATAGACACTAAAAATTGTCCTAGGCCTGTGACCCTTAATTTCTTCATAATTCTTTCATCTTCATTTCTCATAATTAAATAATGTTAATTATTTAATTATTTTCTAAAGTCGTATGTCCTCTATTAATTAAATAACTTTAATTATTTAATTAATTCATTCCCCTCTTTATTTCCCTTTGATTAATTAAAAAAATATTTAATTATGACGCTAATTAAACCTATTTTCTTTCTAAAATTAAATAAATGTTTATTTATTTAATTTCCTATGTCACTTTCCACTATAATTAAATAATTATTTTAATTATTTGTTGGCATTTTCCCTCTTTAACTAAATAAATTTTTATTTATTTAATTTAATTCAATATCTTTGAATTTTGAATTAAATCATATTCCTCCTTATCACAATCTTCTATAATTAAATAATATTTTTATTATTTAATTAGTCATTAACCACTCAAGTCTAGATAATATCTGATTTTCTCTAACAAACAGTCTTTCTGTGTTGATCACTTTGTTATCTAGATGAGATCAGTATTAATTAAATAATTTTAATTATTTAATTCATTTTTTATCTTTATTCTTACTTAATTAATTAAATAAATATTATTTATTTAATTACGTCTTTAATTAAATCTACCTTCTTTCTAAAATTAAATAAATGTTTATTTATTTAATTCCTATGACACTTTCTACTATAATTAAATAATTAATTTAATTATTTAATTATTCTTTAACCTTTTCTCTCTTTAATTAAATAAATCTTTATTTATTTGATTTAATCCCAAAATCTTGAAAGTTGAATTAAAATCATTTAATTCAAAAGGATTTATCTGTATCATATTCCTCTATAATTAGATAATCTCTTTGTTATCTAATTAGTCATTTATCACTTAAGTCTAGATATAATTATATCATTTAGTTATATGGTGAGATAATATCTGATTTTCTTTAGCGAACAGACTGTTTGTGTTAACCGGTCCGTTATCTAGATAAGATTTGATCGTCTACATGCAATCCTCTATTAATTAAATAACTTTAATTATTTAATTAATTTATTCTTACCTTCTAACAAACCATTTCATCTATGTCAATCTCATCTTCTCATCCAATTTGTATTCTTATGTGTCTCAACTAGTTTCCACTAGTGATTAAATTATTATTTAATTTAATCCCCACCAGTTATGCTTTATCACTTACACTAATTTAACCTTAATCCTATTTCATGTCACATCTTTTAATCTTAATCGTCAATTTATCTCTTAATCTAAGTATGTCATTCGAAAATTATATTTTCTATAAATTGACTTTACCTCTATCATTATTAATCCTCCCAAAATCTTATGAGTTTTAAAAGCAACTTTAGAATCTTCAATGTTTTGCTAATAGCATTTGTCATAAGGCCACACTTTCATGCTTTAATTAAAATTTGAGGGCAAGTATCATACTATAGCAAAATGGAGAATAGTAATGGAGGTTATTCATGGAATTACATAGATGTTTGGTAAAATAGTTTCATTTATGTATTGTTTAATACAGTTTTCCATTTGTTCTCGATTATTAGCTTAGGTTTAGTTTAGTTTGCGCTTGTATTTATAATCCATGAATTTTCCTTGTGTTACATTTGGTGAACCCGACGTGGAAGAAAAAATTATGCAAATTTTGTATGATTTTCTGTGTTTTGTAGGTTTTTTGTACAAATTCGACGCAATCGCCAAGATAGAGTGACACATCCACCAGTTACTTCATTGCAACTACCAACAACATGAGCCACATCCGTTGTACTGCACCACAACTGTCATCCCGTAAGCTGTAATTGATTTTCCTGCAACACATATGATCATTACAGTGCACCGCATTTGTCATCCTGCGACACAATTGGCTGATTCTGGGTTTGTTTTAAAATTTCGACAAGTAATTTAGTTTTCTGCATTTTTGGTTTAGTAGGTTAGGATTTTCTGGTTACTAATAATCTGTTGACAACGTGTGGCAAGAGAAATTTAATGTTCATTTTGTAGCTTCGTTTGGCCAAGATCTAAAATCTATAACTCTCATTTTTCGAAGGCTAAAATTGAAACTACTAATGAAATTTGATGCAGGACGTTTGTCGAAGAATGGATTTTGAAACTGATTGTCTGATTAGCTTAGATCATGGTTTCGTTTAGTGCTTACAATAAACAACTATCTACTATGTTTGGTGCCTTTGCACACTTTGTTTAGATTACAATATGATTTAATAATAAAAGTATCCTCTCCCCTTGCGCACTTGTGAGATATGGGTGTAAGAGAAATTGTTATTAACTCTAGATTTGGGCCTACTTTGGTGGGAAAAAGTACTCACCCCAAGGTGACTCAAACCATAAATGAGCTAAAGCCAAGCTTCTCCTGATCGGTATACAAATTTTAATGTTGAAGAAATCTCAACATTATAGGACTTCCTATAGACATGCAAGTGATAGTGATTCCATTAGTACCCTTGTGGTGCATTAAAACCTATAGAGTGTAACCTCTACAGGTTGGGAAGCCTCATTATCAGAGTTAATCTTGCCTCTTGTGTGGCCTCCTAAATAGGTGTCCTTATTAAAATCCATTTGTTTTTAGATTACCAAAATCCCTCTATTTACTGGTACAGGAGGTCGAACCTCTGAAGCCATCACACATACTTGCGATTCTTAGTAGAGATGAAGAGTTTGTCATGGGAGATTCATGAGCACTCGAAGCTTGGTTGACCGGAGAAGTGAGTGTCATGTAAGGAGGAGCCAATGTGGTCAAGCTTCTAATCATCCACTCTGAATAAGCGCAGCTGGAGAAATCCAAGTGAAAATTCAGCAAATATTGTCTTGGCCAACCACAGGATCATACTTGTTTGTTTGAATTTAAATGTTTTCACATTGAAACCAAACCAAAAATAAAGTGTTTTTTTGACTTATGTTTTGCCAAAATTTGATCGGAATTAGACTGAAACGAACCTATAAACTTTGCCAAAAATTACGTGAAAATCAGATCTTGTTTACATAAAATCGCAATTGCTATTCTTGAACCGCATTTGCTAATCTTGAACCACATCTTCTATTTATGAACTACATCTGCAATTATAAACTGCATCTGCCATTGAAAAACCACAACCATCTGTCAAACGACGCATATGTTACAAAATACCACAACCGATTGTAAAATGACACATGTATTAAATTTGAACAGCAATTTCCTGACAAATCAGAAAAAACCAATTTCATTGTCACAGCCTGAGGTCAAATAGTCAAAATCAGTCTTTGATTATCCTTTCAGAGTGACCTCTAAACAAAAATCAAAAAGATTTGCTCACACATTTCATCATTGCATATTTTAGCATCATTTAGCCATAGCAATAGACATATCAGTTGCAAAACCCTAGTTACATTTTAGGAGTATTCATTATCTTTAGATCAATTAGACTTTTAGGGCAGTCACTTTTGCAGATTTTAAAATAGGCCAACTTTCGATGCTTTGGATAAACCTTTCCTTCAACGAAAATTGTCATAGAACCAAGTCACTTATCACACTAGCTATCTTTTATCATTTTGGTGAGCCTTTTCCAGCTCATCAATCTAGTTTGGGAACTCACTTTTTCTCTTATAAAAGGTCCTTTGACAAACTAAATTGAAGCCTTGAAAAAACTTTGCATGGTTGGTAACCTCTTCTCAAATCTCCCAAAGTTGTTTACTTAGACATAGTCATTTTAGAAAATCATCATTTTAGACATTAATCAGTATTTATCATCCTTTATTTTCCAAAAACAAAAGACCAAAAACACAGTTGCATTAGAATTCATTCCTTATATCCAAAAATAATAATCTAAAAACATAAACTAAAATCATATCATTCATAGATAGTTTTGCATCATCCCCATTTTTGAGCATATCTTATATGGTCAAAACAAGGTCCAAAAAGAAACACATAGAAATGGTCAATCCTCAAGACTACATAAATCCATTTTCAAACCCCCATCAGGGACATCAAGACCTCACAGAGCCTTACTGGAAAAATTTGTCACTAGAGACCCAAAAGGACACATTTTCGTTGAAGACATAGATGCTATTGTCCAAGATCCATAATTTTCCTCTTTTGTAGATGAATGTTTGGTAAATGATCGTCAACGATATCTAGCAAAATTGTTAGTAGAAGGCGCCACATTACCTCATGGATTTGACATTCAAGCATTGAGAACTTCATCTACCCAAGGGACAAAAACCATGACATCTAATGCCTCTATACCTCAAATAACGACAACTATACCAATTGGCGTACCTACCCAAAGTGCCACAACAGTACATACATCCCCATTTGGTACATCAAGCATGACACAAGGCCTTAATTTTTCCATAGGAGCATCATCGTGAAATCCCTTCAACACTAATACGAGAAGCAAAAGGCCTAGAATTAGCATAAACACGACAAATTCTATACCACAAATCAACACCACTAGTGCCATTCCTTCGCAAAACGTTCGCATTCCAAATTAACCAACATCAAATCAAATCTCGATCTCTTACATTCCAAATCAAAATCTACCCTTCATTCCTACACTGAATCAAAATCCGTCAAAAAACATTGGGTTTCAAAACACTTACATAGACCCCAACAACGCAACCAACACGTCATTAACACAAGTGGATATTCTACAAACACAAATGCAAGCCCTTCAACAAAAAATGGACAACATTGCAATGTCTAGCAAATAGACCTTTTCAACACAAGACTTATGTCCATTTCCCTTCGACAAAGCTTTATACATGACACCCTTCCCACACAGATATGTTATACAAAACTTGCCTAAGTATAATGGGAAGTGTAATCCTCTTGAACATATAAGGTAATTTTCTACAACATGCATAGACGTCGCATATGACCCCGCATATCTTATGAGACGTTTTATGTGAACCATTGTTGGAATAGCACTAGAATGGTTTTCTAAACTTCCATATGACATAAGGTCATGGAGCGAACTTGTTGAAAAATTTATTGAACATTTTGCCTTTGACATTGACAATGAAATCATGATAGCATCCTTATGTCACACCACACAAGATAAACGAGAGAAATTTATCACCTTCTTCTAGAGATGGAGTCTAGCTAGTCGATGCCCTATTCAAATACCTGAAAAGCAAAAGGTCACTATATTTCTAGAAAACCTTAATCCAAAACTGAGAAGTGACCTAAGAGTACATTATTGCACTTCTTTTATGGAACTATTACAAAAGGGAATCATACTTGAAAAGGCTCTCATTGACAAAGGTGAAATCAAGATGTCAAACAAGAATCCAAATGTTCAACACCAAAATGCCCCTAATGATAGGAACAAATTTTGGTCCCGAAATAAGAACGTAACTAATGATGGCATTGTCAATGCTAAGACCCTACACACAAGACCAAACATTACATTTAGAGGACACAACCCTTCTCATGACACACCCAACAGTGTCGAACAAATTGCCAATTTTGTCCAAAACATGCAACAACCACGACCACAAAGGAGGTTCCAAAAGCGTGAATTCACTCCCCTAGGGGAACCAATTGAATCAGTCTTCAAAGAACTGATAAAACACAAAATCATACAACTTCTAGAGCTGAGACAACATGATCCTAGACAATTTAAACCCTCTTGGTGGGATGACAACGCTTTTTGCGATTTCCATCGAACTAAGGGACACATTCTACCACAATGTCAACAACCGAAGAACATTATATAGGATCTTGTTGAAAACGAAACTATTAAGGTTAATGGACAGAAAAAAAACCACAAACAACGACCACAAGGTCTTTACTCATCCATTACATGACCATGGAAAAGGAAAGGCCTCCATTTTTGGAAATAAGACCAATAATTTGACAAACTATGCTAATGCTAAGTATGACTATAACTAAGGCCAAATCATAAATCACATTCGAGTTGTCCATGGACAGATCAACACTATCACCATAAAGAAAACCTTTAAATGTGTTGTCAACACTCACTGAACTAAGATAACTGTCCAAGGTCCTCCAGTGCAGCAACAACGACAGTCCTCCAAGTCTTAGTACAATTTACTTGACCAATTGGGGAAGACCCCAACATAAATTTCTATTTTGGAACTGTTGAGTATATCACCCGATCATCAAGCTATTTTAGACAAATCTTTACAAAGCATGACCGTCCCCACCAACCTAGATGTCAATCATTTCCAAGAGATGGTAGGCTACCTAACCAAACCTCATCATGCTACCTTCTCTGAACAAGATTACTCAACTAAGAAGACATGCCATAATGACCCATTACACCTCAAATTTCTTGTTCATAAAACAAAAGTTAGACAATTCTTAGTAGACGGAAGAGAAAGGTTGAATCTTTGCACCTTGAAACTGGTTAAGGAAATAGGCTTCTCAAAGGTGTGTGTGGACACTACCAAGAGCATTTTCATTAAGGCATATGATGATGAAGAACGATCATCTAAAGGAATTGTAATGTTCCCCATCAGAATTGGTCTTGCACGGTTATCGATACCAATTTCCTAGGCTTGGATCTCATCCTTCCATATAATATTTTACTGGGTGGACCATGGATACATGCTATAAAGGTCGTCCCTTCCACTTACCATCAATTCCTTAAATTCCCATACAATTGCATTGAAATCATGATAGATGGTGATCCCGATCCTTTCCAGTATTGTACTAACCTACACGGGATACCCCAATGACAAGTGCCTGTCAACAATGAGGCCTCATCTTCCATTTCATCACATTGCATTGATCCATCCTCATTAACCAAAGCATCATCTCCAACTACCATACCATCAAACCTTAAGGTCAAAGTCCATGATATGGGATGTAGAGAATATTGTATGGATAAGTTGTAGACAAACGACTATGCTAATGCTGATGCGAAGACTTCCATTTCGAACAAGGATGTTAAGACAATTTTATAAGATACTCAAATAGATGATCGTGCTTGGACTGACACCTCTTGGGATCCTGATATGACATCTTCCTTTTCCATATCCACGTTTGCACAAACTTTTCATGTCCATGACAACCCCATGTTCAACCAAGATATATATCATAATCCACTCTTTGATCATGACTTCGTTGAGGATATCCAACCATCATCCTTCCATCCCATCTACCTCAGGCTAGGATATGTATCTCCTACTGTCGCCTCTACCAAGTCACCTTGCCAATTTTTTAAGGACATGCAAGCTTCCTTTGATGTTAGTTGTACAAAAAAGGATAGTCCCAAAGACTCTATTAATGACATCGCCACTCCCTTTTGTCCACTAGACATTCCTATCACTTCACCTATTTCATCCACCTCACTCACGTCCATTTGCATCAGAGACATGCCTCAACAAGTCATAGCTCTAGAAAAGAATAAAGGCAAAGCTCCAATGAATGACCTATCTTTAAAAGGAGATCAAGAATCAAAAGACACAATGAAAATAAAAGAAGATCGAGACAAGTCCTCTAGCCACCATAAAAAGCTATTGGACCAATCAAAAATACAAGTCAAAAATGAGCAAGAAGATCAAGAAAATTCCTCTAGCCAAAATCAAAAACTATCAAACAAATCAAAAATAAATTCAAAAGTGAAAGCAAGCAAAAGTCGATCTCCAAGTATGGCTCTCCATCAAAAATCATTGGGGGCATCTATCAAGGAAAAAGGTCAAGAAAAGAGTTTGTTGATCCAAGGTCTTTATCCACGTCACTCTCACTCATACCATATATTCCATTCCACTCATTCATGTTCACATATCCGTCATATCATCCCACCTTCATTGGCGATGTCTTTCAATGTGTCTTTGACGATGACCCTTGGATGCACTCTAGCTCATCGGTCGCCCAAATGCCTTTTCATCTGAAGCCTGGTAGTCCACTTAGTGTGCACATTAGGGATCATATCGTAGCCTTGTCCATCCACCACATCTATCGCCCTTCATATTTTCCACTCATACTCCTTATCTCAATCGGGTCCTTTCATCCAACATGGTCATCCGCACAAGATCGGGGCATCATCAAGGCAGTCTATGGATCTGGGGTTTATCAATTCTATAGATAGCTTCTGAGAACCTTGTCTTAATCATGGAAAAATACAAAAAAAATGGAAAAATCAAAATAATCGTTACTTAGGTGAAAACCTGGCAAACAAGCGTCTTGGTAACATAATTTTTTTTTGAAAAATCAAAAAAATAAGCCGTCCAATAGTGAAAACCACTTCGATGGCGCTTTGGATGAGTACCATGGTGAAAACCTGGAAAATAGGCGCCATGTGTAGTTGACTTTGCTCCTTTGTCTACCATCATTCCAATCTAATTTCCCTATCATTACACTCATAATAAGTGATTGTCCTTTCCATAACCTGGAACGATTGACATCAAGTACATTCCACATCCCCATTCCATCATATTGGTCTTATCCCTAATTGGGGGAAACTATTCGATGTACGTCATTTGGATCTTGCACTTGTTGTTCTGAGGTCGTAAAATTTCCTAATTTTTTTTTCCAAAAACACTGTAAAATGTCTTGAAAAAATCCAAAAAAAATTATAAAACCTCAAAAAGACAAAAAAATAAAAACATGTCAAAACCCAAAAACATTCAAATATCTTTCAAAAATCCCATCTATTGACGAGCCCCAGAGGCCACACTAGGTCAATCCTTTAGGGTTGATCAAATTCACTATCACACACGTAAGATATCCTTAAATAAAGAAAATATTTTTCAGTTAGTCCTATCAATCAAGGTCATGTCGAACTATGTTGCCTTTGTGACTGGACGTAGCCAAGGCCATCACTTGATGCGCCCCCAAGGTATTAAGTCAGTCCTTTTAGGTTTTTCAAAATAAAATCATGACTCAATCGATGAGTCTCAGAGGCCGCACTAGGTCAGTCCTTTAGGGTTCATCACATTCACTATCACATGTCAAATATCACACACATCAATCCTTTAGGTCAGTCTTTTTAGGTTTGTCAAATTAAAATCATGACACAATCCTATGGTCAATAAGACAAAGTCATTGGTCATGTCGAACTATGAGGTATCTGCATGTATAACGTAGGAAAGGCCATTAATCGATAAGCCCCAAGGCCACATTACGTCAGTCCTTTAGGGTCCTTCGTGTCAGTCAAAATAAGTCAACGAGGTCATCAAATCAAACCAAACAAATTGTTGAAACACTCAAATAACCAAAACAATCAAACTATGTCTTATATAGGATGTGTCCTTGAAAAACAAACATTATCATTTAGTCGAGCATTATCATTGTCTTATATAGGTGGTCACGTGATCAAAACCAAACTCGACGTCTTATATGATATGTGTCTTTCTAAAATCAGGCTTTATCGTTGCCTTATATAGGTGGTAGCATGATTGAAACTAGACTCAACGTCTTATACGATATGCATCTTTCTTGAAACCAAGCTTCGTCGAACACTCAATTAAACAACAAACAGATCTTGGAAAATATTCTTACTAGTTGTTGACATTATGGCTTGTTTTGCCTTATTTTTTCATTTGGCTTTGTCTTTGAGTCTGGTTACTAGCTTTCTCGAGGATGTCCCACGAAGGATTTAGAGAAGCAAGGATGTCTCCAGACTCTTTTTCTTTGACTATTGTTTGTCTTTTGTCTTTTGGCTTTGTCTTCGAGTCAAGTTACTAGCTTCCATGAGGATGTCCCATGAAGGATTTAGAGGAGCGATGATGTCTCATGACTCGTCTTTTATTTGATTGATGTATGTGGTTTGTCTTGACAAAAGAATTGGGGCAATTTAGCCCTTAGTCTGAGTTAAGGGTTAAGGTTGATGGTCGAAACCCGAAACACTTGGATGAGCAATGGAAAGAAGGGGTGAAAGAGATAGAAAATTAGGAGTGATAGGGAACGCATGTGAGTATGCAAAAAAGTGAAACACTAAAAGTTTGAAACTTCGACACTTAGCCCTATTTTGGGTTTTTTTGGTATAGTTCATGCAAGATGGCCCATATAAGATATCTCAGATCGATTTTACTGATGGGACATATAAGGGGGGCATGAAATGTCAAAAAAATTCCAATTTTTATAAGATGATTGCCTACTAATCATGGGCTCCAGGGGCCTTATCATTCCATTGGGAACAAATTCAAAAGGGGCAACAACAAGAATCGACCTTCCTCAGAAAATATAACATGTGCAGGCCTACACTTGGAGGAAAATGAAACACCTAATCTCATACATTCCCTTAAGGAGAATGCAGGGTGTGTAATCACACTTCTTGGAAAGAAATGACCAAAACAAACATGTACATGAACTCTCAAAACCCCTCAAAAATAAGGTTTGAGATGAATCTCTTTAACTAGGATTAAAAGAAGCTCATCATTCATCCTAAAGAGATGGAAATCATTGGCCTCCTTACAACTAGTGATGACATATGGACTACGTCAAATGGAATTGAATTTAGTATGCTTTCTCACTTTAGCTTTGTCTACATCCCATTTCAACACCAATTATCCCTCATGGAACACTCTGGTAACAAATTTCTTGTCAAAAATCCTCTTGACCCATGTTTGGTTAGTCTCAAGAGTATGTATTTATTTGTTCTTGTCCTCTTTTAACTCCATTAGCTATGAATTTCTTTGCTCTTGTCCTCTTTTAACTCCATTAGCTCAGCCAACCTCACCATCATGGCATCATTTTCTTCCATTTCCATTTTTTTGCTAACTCAAGAGAAGGAAACTCAAGTGATAATGGTAGCCTTACTTCCCTCCCATAAACCATCATGAAAGGAGAATTGCCAATGGCTCTCTTGGGAGTGATCCTATTATCCCAAAGGGGTGTCTTTAGCTTGTTATGCCAAGACCTCAGATTATCCTCAATGTTCCTTTTGATTATCCTGATGAGGTTTTTGTTCAAAGACTCGGCCATGCCATTACCTTGGGGGTAATAATTTGATGAAGCTTTCAAATATATATTGTGCCTAAATACCCAATCTATAATCTAGGTGCTAACAAAAACCTTGGCATTTTCAAAGATGATGGTGGAAGGGGAACCAAACCTGGTCATAATTCCATCAAGGAATTCCAAAATTGAAGCATCAGTGGCATCTTTCAATGCAATTTCCTCTATCCACCTAGTGAATTAGTTTGTGGTTGTTAAAATTCATTTATGCCTAGCGCTAGATGGTGGATTTATCATAACAATAAAGTCCAACCCCCCATTGTGCAAATGGTTGATCAACTTGAATGGGATGAAGGGGCAAGGTAGCTAATTTTTGCTTCTCGAAGAAGAAATCACACCTCTTGCAATTTCTTACCCATACGTGAGCATCATTAAATAAGGTTGGAAAATAATATCCAACACTCATTATCTTGGTAGTAGTGGTCCTTGCAGAAAAATGGCCACTTGAAGGGCCGTCATGGAATTCGTCCAACAATCTGTTGACCCGATTTTGTTCAACGTACCTTAGCAACACCCCATTGAGGTCCCTTCTGAAAAGTATGCCATCCACTACAACATAGGAAATGGATTGCAATATGAAATCTCTACTCTTGGTCCTAGGTAGACCTAGAGGATACCTACCTTCCTACAAAAAAGTAGCTATATCATTCACCTAGTTGTTTTGAGTGTCAATGTTGGATATCTTATGCTCATGCAACACAAGGGCAGTCTATGTAGGAGTCTACAACACAAGGGAAACCTATGTAGGAGTCTCAAATGATGAGACAAGTTGTTGAAAAAACCCTTTCCTCTCATAAGTTTGGTGATCTTAATATCAAAATTGTATTTCATTACCTTAGTGATCCATCCAATTCTTTTTTCGTTGATATCATTGCTCAACAAAAAATCTTTGATGTTGGTATGGGGAACCATCAATTGGATCCTATTGTTAGAAAACATATGTATGAACTTTTTCAATGCCCTAACAATATAAAGGAATTTCTTTTCAACATAGTTAGACTTTATCTCATAATCTTTAAGTCCTTCACTGAAGAAGGCAATAGGTTGTTCTAGAATTTAATTATTTAGTTGTGTTAAGACAACTGATATGCTTTCTTTTTCCCCGAAAGTGTAAAGAATGAAGTCCTTGTCATAATTGGGATTGACAAGGGTGGGAGCCTGAGCGATTGCTTGTTTGATAGCTTTGAAGCTATCCTTGCCTACTTTGGTCCAACTAAAAATCATATTCTTCTTCATCATAGAGGTGAGAGGTTTTACCAAAACAAAAAGGTTGGGATGAATTTCATCACAAAACTAATTGTCCTTAGAAACCTTGTAATCCTTTCTTGTGGTTGACGAGTGGAATATACATGATGGAATCTACTCTTTCTAGATTAATGTCTAAACCATCCTTGGAAACAATGTTCCTAAGTAATTTTCCTTGGTCAATGGCAAAGACACACTTGTTTGGATTCAGAGAAATGCCATACTCCTTGCATTGTCAGAAGACCTGCTCAAGGTGGCCAAAGTGATTCACTTGCATTTTTTGAAAATACTATTATGTCATCCAAGTAGACCAACACAAAAAATTAAAACACCTTGAAATTCCATATCCATATCACATTGAAAGGTGGTGCTAGCATTGGTTAACCTAAAAGACATCTTGCAATAAGTATAGGGACCCCATTTGGTAGTGAATATCATCTTATGTTGATCAAATTCTTGGAGTAGAACCTAATTGCATCTAGAGTAGCCATCCAAAAAAGAAAACCTTTGTAAACCACTAACCTTCTGCAAAATTTGCTCCATGGAGGGAAGAGGGTAGTGATCTTTTAGATAGGCTCTATTTAGGTCTCTGAAATCCACACAAAGCCTTATTTCCCCATTCTTATTCCCAAAAGGGACAAGGTTTTCCACCCATAAAGGATGCTTGCTAGGAAAGATTATGTTAGCTTTTATGAGTTTTAGTTAATTCCTTCCTCATTAGGGGCTCAATTTTGGGATTTAAGAACCTTTATTTTTGTCTCACAGATTTTGAATTGGGATTCAATTCAATAGTATGTTAAGTGAGTCTTGGGTCAACACCCTTTAATTATTCATGATTTTATGCAACTACATCGCTATATTTATTGTAAAGTTTAGTGAAGATTTCATGTTCAGAGCATACATTTCCCAAAAATTCAAAAATATCCCCTTTGCAATTACAACTGGCTTGTAGTCACCCTTTCTTGCAGCTAGGTTTATTTTCTTCTTTAGTCGGTCATCTGAATTAAATATACCCTCAAGGGTAATGAGATCTTTTGGTAACTTGTTTAGATGCATGATATGATCGCCATATTGGCCTTGCAGCTTAGATTGATTTTTGCCAAAAAAACTTGCCTGGACCTCTTGAAGGGAATTGACAATTTGTTGGTCATTTTCAAAGACATGCCAATTTACTTGGTTATCTAGAACAAAAATCTTGATATGTTTCTCCTTCTTGTTTGCAATATGTGTTGATATATCAAATTGGGCACCAATTGCTACAAGTTTGTCATCATGTTTGCTTTGATTCCCAGGGATAGTTTGGATGCTAAAAACCTTAAAACCCTCAATCAAATCCCAAACTTTGTGTTTGTAGGATTTGAGCAGGTTATTCTTTGTTATACTCTATGTTTTGATTTGGTTGATAACCAATTCACTGTCTCCAAAGACCTGCAATAATTTGATCTTTTTTGTGCAAGTTGGAGATCTTGGATGAGGACTTCATACTAAACCATGTTGTTAGTGCAACTGAATTGAAATCTAAAAGAGAAGTAATACTTCTCCTTATTTGGGGATACTAGAATTACACCAACACTTGCACTATTTTTGTTTCAAGAGGCATCAAAAAACAATTGTCACAATCCCTCTAGATCTTCTCAAGCTTTCGTGAGATTGGGGAAGCAAGAATTCTCTTCGTGAATACAGTAAGTACCAAGGCCAGTCTCCTATGCTTCAACAAGTGGCTCAAATTGAAATGTACTACCCCATTCATCTAGCAAACAATTAGGAACCTCCTGCAAAAAGGGAGCAGGTTCACAAACAAAACACTCATCTCCTTGATCACACAATAATTTGATCTTCCTTTTTGTGCAAGTTGGAGACCTTGGATGAGAGCTTCATACTCAACTATGTTGTTAGTGCAACTAAATTGAAGTCTAAAAGAGAAGTAATACTTCTCCTTATTTCAGGATACTAGCATTACACCAACACTTGCACTATTCTTGTTTCAAGAGCCATCAAAAAACAATTGTCACAATCCCTCTAGATCTTCCTGAGCTTTCATGAAATTGGGGATGGAAGAATTCTCTTTGTGAATATAGTAAGTGTCAAGGCCAGTCTCCTCTGCTTCAACAAGTGGCTCAAATTGAAATTCACTACCCCATTCATCTAGCAAACAATTAAGAACCTCCTACAAAAGGGTAGTAGGTTCACAAACAAAACACTCATCTCCTTGATCATTGAATGTGTAATTCATGTTGATAAGGCTAGGAATGTAAGGTTCAATATGATATTTTGCAATGGGTTTAGCCTTGATGGTCACTTTGGCACCATACCTGGTCTTGAATAGCATATGGAACCAATCGTAAGACAGGTACCCGCCTATCTTAGTAGTGAATTCGTTGGACAAACATATGGCAAAAAAAGTAGTGAGGTCTATAACTAAAATATTTTGTAACATAGTACAACCAAGACACGCTTGTAAGGTCAATCTTAAATCCTTGATGACCCCCATTGTCTTGACAATAGTGCCATCCAATCGCACAACTCCCTTAGTCACAAGTTCATACTTAATTCCAAGCATATCAACTACCTTTTTGGGCATGACAGAACTACTAGCCCTCGAATCAATCATACAATTATGCATTATATGATCTTCAATAATTAAGGATAGATAGAAGGGAGGTGGCTTACTGATTTTTCTTGAACTCCCCTCTTCCTTGGGTTGCACTAGGCTAGTTGGCAAAGTAGATTCTTCTTTTTCTAGGATATCATTTAGCTTCTTGAGCCCTTCCAAAGCCTTTTGTAGTGAATCCCTATGAGATGGAATGGAGAGAGCATCCCACATGGTGACATTCAGATTAACCTTCTTTATTTGATCCACTATATTGAAAGGAGGTTGACTAACCTTAGATGAAACCTTTGGTACAGTAAGGTCCAACTTTGTTGATTGAATGACCTACGATTGATCCTATGCCTTGTTACCATTGCCAACAATATGATTTGGTTGTAGCATAGTTGTCCTACCCACTGTTCCAAAAACTATAGTACTTTGGGGCAATTGGGAAGCTGATGTTTGTTCAATTGTGGAAGACATACCATTATCCACAACTCTTTTCTTTGATCTTGTATTCTAGGCCACTGCATCAACACTTAATTGGTTTATGCCAAAAAAATCCTCCTCATTCTAGTTGACCAATGTAGTCTCCTTGAATGTGATCCTACCTACTGGTAGTTGCTTGGTTTGTATCAAATTGTTGTCTTGAAACTGAGGGTTTGTTATGAACCATTAGAGTTTGTACAAACTCTCCATTTTGACAAGCATTTTGATTATGGGGTTGATTGCATGGGTAACACCAGTCATATTATTGAGCTAAGTTATTTTGGATTGGAACTAGGGCCTTCAAAGTGCTAGAAGTAGTTGGATTTACGCTATTCAAGGGCTTGGCATAATTCCATTGATTTTGCCCTTGATATGACTGTCTATTTTGTTGATAATTTTGACTAAGGCTGGTAAGGTCTATTGTTTTGAGTTTTCCTCTTTATTTCTACTAAATTATTACCAAAACCTTGCTATAAGGTTTTAACCTCATAAATTTTATTTGGAGGTGCAACAGGAGTAGATGGTTGACTAGTAGAAGCCATTAGAATAGGAGCCAATGTGGACTGTTAAGGAGGAAACTTTGGAAACACGGGCATTGGTGGCCTTGGAACTATTTTCCTAGCTTGTATTAGACAATTTTCTACTCTTATGGCAATGTCATATGCATCTGGAAAAGTCATTCCGCCCATAGACTGTATCATAACAACCACATCACTATTAAGAGCCCTTAAGTTGTAGAGGAAGGCATAATTTGGAGAAGGCTTCATCGAGACAGGGATTCTATGCCAATTCGTCTAAGACTTGAAGTTAAAATCTCCCATGAATTCGTGGGGTGCCCTCTTAATGGTTGTCATTTGCTCCATTAAGGACAAGTGACCACTCTTGTCTTCAAAATGCTTACATAATTTTTCACCTAACTCATCCCAATTGTGAATAGAGTTAGCTTGCAAACTTTTGTACCATTGCAATGCTTTCCCTTTCAAGGATGTGGCTAGGAGTCTAACAACCACACTGTATTCTATAACATTATACACAAAGCATATATTGGCCACATCATGGATATCTTTTGCTAGAGTAATAGTTGTTTCACCAATGAAATGAGGAATACTTTTCGAGGCATTTATTGGTATGTCATCCTTTTGTGTTAACACAAGGGTACCACCATTGAAAGAAATGAAACCTTGAATTCTAAGGACAACCATATGGAATAATGGTTTGTTTATCTAGGTGATAAGAGTTCTAGGCTTAAGAAATCTACTGAATGGAGGTGTAGATTGAGCCCTCAGAGATAGAGTTATAAAACCCGTACTCCTTACTAGTGATAAAGAATGCCTATTCGTTCTTCTAGAAGTGGAAAATGATAGTTTAGTGTATTGAAAATTACCTCTATAAGTTGTTCTTGTTTGAATTTTGGGCATGGGTGTGCAAATATGATCTGGTACCAATACTTCCAAGTTGTAGCAGAGTCACTTTGATTGTCAAGTTGCCAAGTACTTTTTTGAATGCCTCTTCAAAGTTGGAAATGTTAAGAACACCACTTTCTCAACGGAATGTAATAAAGTCCATCAAATTGGCCCCATTGTGTGTGCCAAAAACTATTGTCACATGAAATTACACCTATTGAACAAGTGGTTCAACATTCCAATGACACAATAGAACTGACCTCAAGGTTTAAGACCTTGTAGATGAGGTCAAATCCCTAGAGAAAGATGACTTCCTCTTCTAACCTAAGTGTAGATGTGTTGGTCCAACCCAACACATGGAATCCTACCACTAGCCCTACTCTAACAACTCATAGAGGGAAAGGGAGAGAAAGAATGCATAAAACGAGAAAGGGAGGTGATACACAAAGATTAGAACTTGTTTCTTCCTACTTGAAACAACACAGAGCATCAATGAAAATAACCAATAATGCTTACACAGTTCTCTATTTTACATCCTCGAAAAAGCATATTTGTCGAATGTGGGTGTTGGGCCTATTGGATATCACTTATCACATCCATGAAGAAGAGTATAGAGAGAAAGGTGAAGCCCTGGACCCTAAAAAAGGCCTTGTTCGGCATTAGGTTTCAAAAGTACTACATACCGGAAGAATGGAAAAAGGAATAAATCAAGGAATCAAAGAGAAGGAGAGTTTATGGCTTCAAAAAACTTGTCGATGATTGAAAGTGGTTTCGAAACCATGAAAACTTTTGAAGATGATTGAATTGAAAAAATAAAGGCTTATCATAAAGATAAGACAAAAGCTAGAAGAAAAGCCCAATCATCGAAGATCGAAGATGATCAAGGATCAAATTTCAAATGGGAGCCTTATGTCTTATTGCAAAGATAAGGCAAAAGATAAGGGGAAGGCTTGATCGCTGAAAGCAATAAGTGTTGGAGATCGAGGATTGGGAGGAATGCTTAACGCATGAGATGAAAGATGATAAGAGGTAAGGAGGATGGTCAATCCTCGAAGTTTGAAATTTTGAGACAACAATATTTTGAAGGATTCATCGGAACTTCGGTGATCGAGGGAGGACTTAAGGCTTACAAAAGGGAAGTGATAAGGGTTAAGGATTAAGGTTGATGGTCAAAACCTGAAACACTTGGCCAAGTAATAGAAAGGAGTGAAAGAGATAGAAAATTAGGAGCAATGGGGAAGGCATGGGAATATGCAAACACATGAAACCCTAAAAGTCTAAAACTTCGACAAATCACCACATTTTGGGCTTTTTGGCATAGTTCATGCAAGATGGCCCATATAAGATCTCTCAATTCAGTTTTTACTGATGGGCCATATAAGGAGGGCATGAAATTTTAATAAAAACATATTATTCCTATGTGACATAGTCCTTGGAGATTATGTCCTAAATCCTCCATAAGATAGTTCTCATGTCTCCTATCTCACATAATCTAACCAATCCTAAAACTAGCCCATTATCCTTTCATTTGTATCGCAAGACTTGGTTCTCCCTTGTCATTGGTTCAAAGATTTCATTCCAATCCACCTATCCAAGCATCCCCCCATAATCTAGCCAATCCTAAAAGAGTCTATCCAAATACAACAATCCTAATCCATGTAATCTTGTTATACAATCTAGCACATTGGCCAAAGAATCCCTTGGTTTTGTTCCCAACCTCACTACAACCCTTGATCCATCTTAGTCACATTATCATCATTAGGATATGTCTTTCCCAAACCTTGCATTTTTTTTCAAGATGTGTCCTTCTGATATCAACGATTTTATCATTATCATCATCCATCAATCAATCAGTTTTCAACTTAACTAGGGGTAAGATCATGTTCGAGTTTGTATCCTTGTGCATGCTTGCTTACTTGCTTGTGTGTATATTAATTAATATGTATTTTTCATGGTACTTGTAGTATATCCCTTCCATTATCAAATCCATACATAAATGCAAATAAAACAAGCAAACATGTGCTTTCAAACCTTCAAACCAATACACTAAAAACATGCACTTTCAATGCAAAACCATAGAAGTCTACATCAACCTCAATAACATACAGTTGTCACATCCCTTTCCATCATTAAAATCTCATTTTATTCCATCACTCATCTTATATGGGATGTTTCCTTCCCAAAACTAGACATGATCCAAATCCATCCTTTTGTCCTTTCCACACCTTGGCATAAGATATCACTATTTTGTGTTATTTCAAATTTTCTTGTTTCTTTTCTTTGGTTTACCTTTTTGATATTTTGGTCTTTCTTTGATTTATCTTTTGACCCACTCTACACTCTAACATTGATCACTGCATTACCCTTAGACACTTAATTGAGAAGGTTCGAGATAGATTGGGAGGAGAGATCTTATGTTGCTTCATTGACTTCAAGAACGTGTTTGACAGTGTCCCTAGAAGCAAATTGTGATGTAGAATGAAAGAGTTAGGAATTCCAAAAAAGTCTAGGGATGTTGTTCATAGGTTGTATGATCAAGTCCGGCCCAAAATCAAAACTAAAGATTATCAATATGTTCTGGGAGTAACATTGGGGTCAAATAAGGTTGCCTATTATCACCTACACTATTTGGGTTGTAGATTGACAAGTTAGAGAAGTGGATAGACAAGTTTGGTCGTGGGGGTGTTCACTTGACTAATTATGTAATAAAGTTACGTCTATATGCAAATGATCTTATTCTAATAGCAAAAACAATGCACGATCTGAGAGAACACTTGAAAGCTCTAGAATTGTTTTGCCAAGAGGTTAAGATGCAAGTGAACACAAGTAAAACTAAGGTCATGATCTTCACCTTGACGAGAAAGAAGGCTAATATGGAATCAATCTTTGAAGGCAACCCCTTAAGTGGTTGATGATTATAAGTATCTTGGCCTTGAATTCCACAATAAGCTTAACTGGGAGACATGTAGAGCATAAAGGGTATAAGGAGGATGTAAGGCCTTATACTCATTGCAAAATAGATGTAGAAGAGCTAAATTGTGGAAATGAAAAACTCACTCTCTTTGGGTTGTTAATGGTGTCGATGGTACCATATGTGTGAAGTTTGGGGTGACAACACATCAACAATGAAGTGGAGACATATAGAAAGATTACAAAAACATCTAATCACAAGTAACTTCAAATTAAAATTGCCAATTCCCTATGAGATTGCCTTAGTTGAGATTGGTGTCTTACCTATGGAGACATTAGCTATGGTCTAGTTACTAAGTTATTTAAAGAGGTTAGAGAACATGGAGCTGCCACGTTGGCCCAAAATGGTGGCATAAGAAAAAATAAATATAAAGAACATGTGGATGAAACAAAATAGCAAGTGGATGAATGTGAAGGGTATTAGCATAAAATGTCCAAATAACAATAGAACAATCAAAATGTAGGTGCAAGAAAAAGTCAAAGAAAACATGTGGACAAGGCAACTTAGAAGGAAAAGAGAATAATATATCAATTATTTCAATCCTTCATATGGCCATGCATAAAAGAACTATATAAGAGCAAAAATAAAATAAAAAGCAAAAATATCAATGTTGATCATTTGATTAAGATGCACAACAAAAAATCTAAGATCCAAAAGGAAAGGTAAATCAATTAGGTGTTGTGTTGTCAATCTACTTATTTTGTTCCATTGTGCTTATTCATGATGCTGGTGATCCGTGGGTCCCATAACCTGTTTGGCCTTGTCAAGGTTATTAAAAGTCTTCATTCATTTATTCATTTAACCTTAGAAAAAACAAAATGAATTAATCTTCAATTACCAATATAATGGTTCTTTAGATCTCGTGTTTACTTTCTCAATAACAAGGTGTCCTTTTCCTAATCTTCCTAAACATAAAAATATATATATATATATATATATTGCAACATCACTACTAGCCTATCAGAATAATCATCCAAACTTCAAAACTCTCAGAGAAATATCGTATCTTGTTTTCAACGACTCAACAATATTGTTATAATCAAAGTGTGTCCATCTACATGAAATTGGCGAAGCAGTAGCTGTAGATTGTATCAACCAGTCCAGACTACCAAACTCATAAATAGGTTTACAGTATTCTTATAACCAAATTGGATGTGTTCACTTATAAGAAAATGATTAAAAGATAACTGCAGATTGTGTCAAGCACTCCCAGAATGCTGAATTCATCAATAGGTTTTTAATATACCAGTTTGGCAGATTGTAGACAATTGAATTTCAAAAAAACACACTGATTGCATATTTTCGTATAGCTTGTTATAAACAAGATTCGTCAAACGCAATATGAATCCCAAATTAGTCAATCAGCCACATCATAATGAACATTTTCTCCACTCTAATCTTCAACATTTACGTATTTCACCCTTCCTGGATACACCCTCCAACAACACTGCTACATTTTTAACTAACGGATGTTCTAGACGGTAAACCCTAAACCTGACTCCTTAAAAAACAAATTTGTGTTATAGACGTTAATGCTTAAATGATTTTATTGAATAGAATAACATGCATTTATACGAGGAAATATGGTTGCATTTAGCTACATGGACACCACCCGACTAACTTCTTAGGGTAAGTTAATAATTTCTTATCAATCTTACTTAGGATTTAAGGACTAACTATAATCTCTTTTAACACCCCCGGTTGTTATCACATCAACTATAATGAATTGGATGAACATGAACACTCATAGTTTAGGTATTAAAAGTATTTGTAGATTATTTAGCACTAGAATTAGTCACTTGATATTATCAACTGGTTTTGATCTTTGCTGATGTATACGTCTTGTCTTGTTATTCACAAATACTACAATTACAGATCAAGACATACTCACAATCTACAAATACTTCACTCCGCTTGTAAATTGATTCATAATCCACAAATAAAATTGCAAATAGGGTCAGTCTACTATTTGCAAGACTTCTATGATAAGGGACACAACCAATCACAGGTATAGCATTTTAAGTGAATAAGAAGACACTATTATTCACCATTACATATGTAGGAGAAACTCTCCCTGAATCAAAACAACCCTCTTTCCTCTGGCAGTGACAGATCCTTTGTCTTTTACCTACAACGCCCAGTTCATATCCCGCTTCCAGCTAGTATTTCTTGTGTCAAAAATGAAATGCTCCAAAAAACCCACTCGAGACCAAGAAGTCAAAATTCAAAGGTCCTATCTCTCGAAGAAACATGCAGAGAGCATAATAGTAACCATACTCTGGTTACGAAGTGGGCATTGTTTTGTGAACGAAAACAATTGTACTTCAATGATACAAGGAGTAAATTAACTGTTCCAACCACAAATTACCTCCCTGTATATAAAATGTGGGGTAAAACAGCACTGTGGTTTGAAAAAAGACAATCCCACATGTCACTTGCTCATTAAAATATTATAGGCAATGTTGCTGGGCACAAAATCCCCTTGCTTGACATCAACGCTCATCAATACTTGTCACTGTTGGTGGTTTGACAACTTTCAATTATTAACACCGTAAAAAATGCAGAAGTTTATGTTGCCTGCACAGTTGATCTATTGGTGCCACAGGTTGTGTTTTTGACCTCTGTGTGGCTCGAATTCTCCTCTTCGTATAGAGCTGCGTGAAAATAGCAGCAATTTCTTATAATCTCTAGCATCAACTTGTATTTTTTGTTTCCTTAAAATCACACAAACCCCCGCTTGCAATCCTCCTTCAAGCTGCCACTGTGAAAAGAATCTGCCAAGGAAGTATTTCACACAAAAGCTATTCAAATCTGATCTCAAACTCCAAGATTGTTGCACAATACTATGCAATCTCATTTTCGAATTCTGGTTGCAAACTTCTCCAATCTGCAACTCACTTTTCTTCAAGCAGGATCTTCAATGGCTGGTGCTTACTTTCACTTGCAACTACTCTAATGTCTCATGAGAAATATGGTTTCCCATTCATAGGGCAACCATCCAATTGGTAATGCCCCTTCACAATCACCATCTTATCTTATCCACTCGGATACCATGCAAAAAGGGTAATGCTTAGATGATTTTATTGAATAGAATAACGAGTATATATACAAGGGAATGTAGCTTCCTATATGAAGTCAAGAGCTTATTATTAATCCAAATTAGAACTTAAGCACTAACTTGAGGATGGGATAATAATCTTTAACAAATTGAACTCCTAATCTGTCCGGAAGCCACTGAGAAAAACATATTTCATTAAAATTAAAAATCCAATTTAATAAACATGACATTTTTCGAAAAATAGTACAAGCATGGCCATGTGACAGTATTAACCCGCACAATCCATGCCACATAATGAAAAGCTCTGACCAAACAGTCTTCTTTGTCAATCTCATGCTCGTACTAAAACATACAGACAAGTGTTTTCTAATTCCCTACTTATCACTATACTCCTAAAACAATAGTATTTCAGCTGAGCCTGGAGCCATTGGACCAAAATTGTTTACATGCAACGCATTATAAACATTTCAGATGGTTTTCAAATGCCTAAATTCTAGCGAGGAGCAATACTATTCAAATATCCAGACTATTATTTATTCACCAATCTGTATTTGAAATATGTTAAACCTCTGTTTCCTGCCAAAAATCATTATCTTTTAGTATATTCTAGACAAAATTGTTAGCTGTTTGTATAAGCAAGGAGCAAAGCATGTAACCTGTGTTTCGGTTGTATTGAATTATACAAATACATACATACGTGGAAAACGTGTATTTATAATTTTATATTACCATCTGAAGAAAAATAACAGTAGACTCGTTGCCAGTTACCACATAGAACTTTAACCAAGAATAGCATAGATAGCTACCAAATGAAAATAACAAACCAACTTCAGATTTCATACTTCAGCTAATGAAAATATTTCTTCCACAAGAATGCACATTCCTAAGATAGAGGCAAGCACATTCCTATAACTCATTATAGAGAGAGCACCTGGTGTTAAGACAAGCACGGATATCCCCAAACACAACATCAAGGGATCTTTAACAAACTTAGTGAACTGTGAAGCTAATTTCAGTCCGGAACATTGCTAAAAAAATCCCAAATAATTTGGAGATTATTTAAATGAAAACTTTACATCACAGCACCTAGCATATATCACAACAAACACATCTTAAAGTTAATCACTGTAATATTTTTTAAAGAAACAAACAAATGGAAATTTTGACTACCACCAACTGATGTAAACACTATCACTGGGCGCATCAGTATTAATTCTAGCAAAAAAGTAAGCCATACACATCTACAATGCAATTGCCGCAAAATTTGCACATGAAACTACACTCTTCATTATGCATTTCTAAAAGGCTGACAAAAAACAAAATGCTGATTTTTTAATCATGATAAATCAAATATTTTCTTCAAAAAGAGCTTAATCAAACAAGCTGAAACCCATGTCGTCATCACTCTCCTCCTTGGCCTCCTCCTGTTTTACACAAAAAGCGTAAGAAAAGAATTCCAATTCCAGCAACAAGGTCCGCGGACCATTAAGAGACAAAACTAAAGCAATTAATCTGTCAAACAGCCCCTAGAAAAAGTACGCATAAAACATTATTGGAAAACACTAACCTTTTTCTCTTCAGGTGGTGGTGCAGCAGGAGCAGCACCACCGTTGCCACCAGATGGAGCTGCCGCCACTGCTGCTACAGCACCACCGCCACCTACCGAATAAAAAGTTGAAATTAGAATTGAACAGAACAGGATTAGTTTTAGGGGACAAAATTCATTTTGCATTAGAATATATAATACTAGGCAGATTCACCAATCCAAAAAAAAGGAAAAACTTTGCTATGCTGTTTTAAGGATAAGGAAAGAATATACTATTGACTATTATAATTTTTTATTTCTCCAAATCTAGGGACTATATATTTACAAATCTAATAAGTTTATGTTCATTTTACTTATATTTGAGTAATAATTTATTAACTAGTAAATACTAAAAACAGGCTAATTAGCCTGCTTTTCTCCTTGAAAACACAGTAGTCAACCAGGATAACATGGATCTAATCACAAGTCAACTAATGGAGTATTGGGAGGGGCACGGCCTTAATTGCAAAGAAAACCCCTTAGCTAGAACTGAGTATATGAAACCAACACATGATACCAAGTATATGTTTACGAGCAACTAGAACTGAGTAAATAATGTTTCATCCCCTCAAAGAAAGTAGCATTCATATAGATACAATATCAGATGAGACCATGGTATCAGATATGGATACAGCAAAAAATTTAAAAATCCTGATACAGATATAGCTAGATATGACAATTATAAGAATATACACATTCAATTGTTTATACATCTAAAGGCATATAGAACAAAACAATAAAAATACTTGCTTACACATATTTTGATTTTCAAATTTTAGTTTACAATATCCGTCTTGTTATATTATATTTGTGTTTATGTGAACAAATTTTTCATGTTTTGTTTTTTAATGCAATATATATTAATTAATTTACAAAATACCAAATTTGATTCCCCGTAAATATACAGAAACTCCAAAATCCAAAACCCAAAAAATCAAGTGGCATAGACTTACCAGATCCAACACTGAGGATTAGATCTTCAATGTTTCTCTTCTCCAACAACTTGGCAAATAAACCAGGCCAATAGGATTCAATTTGAACATTTGCAGCCTTCACCAAAGTGGTAATTTTCTCAGCCTATCAATAGAGTTAAAGATTTCATGTATCCTCTGAAGTTACACGCACACCCTTGGTTTTTAGTTGGAATACAACCAAAATCAATGGGGTAACAGCCAGAAGGAATCCCCTAATTTTAATCATTTTCTCAGAAATAAATAACTTCTCTAATCATAGAAGTACCCAATTGCTTAACTTTCCATGCCATAAATTTGACCGATTACCTGTGCTGCTACAAATGTTTCTGTACAGCAATATTTCAGTCCTGATCTCAGCTTAACACTTAGGGTATACAACAAAAACACTTAAATTTCTTAGATAATTTAGATTCCCAGCTTAAACAATTCACATGATGTTATTAGATTGATGCTGGCCGTTCAAGCTTCATAATGACATAAAATGCAAAATTTTAAGAAGTCAATATTTTCAAGGATACAGTGATAGGAATGCCATCATCGTGCAGCATCAATGCAGCATAAGTACAGGCAACTTCACTGAGCGACATCTTGATTGGAAGATTTCAAACAACCACTTAAAAGAAGCCCTGTGCAAAATACTCAACTATTCAGAATATGTTCAAAACCTAAATTGCATAATTTAGCTGATCCAGAACTCAATTACAGAAAAAAGTGGAAAAATTACATTAGATTTCTACCATCAACATTTAAGAGCTAAACTCCAGACAAGAAAGAGCAAATAACAGCAGAAATCTGTGAAAATAAAACATAAAGAGTCCACAAACATTTGCTTTGATCAAAAGGAATATGAGACGAAATTACATCAAAAATATTGGGCAAAAAAACAGAAATAAGGTCAAAATATATCCTCATTTAAATACTAAATGCAAGAAAAATCCTTGATAAAAGGGGTGCAAAAAAGAAGAAACCTATTTTGACAGAGCTGTTTTCCCCAAAACTCGGAAGGATCAAATTATATTTTTATGGTGCTGCCAGAGGAAACCTTGGCATGGGGGAACCGAAAAAGGAAAAAGTGGCAGATATGTATACAGTGGCTTGACTCTATAATGAAAAAAGATGTCAGACTAAAGCAGCACAACACTTTCTTGAGAATATGCCAATTTTGGACATCTCAACTTAGGTTTTCTTCCACACTACATTTCTGTTCTGTCCCCTGCTCGATTTGAAAGAAGCCATTTGCTCTCTGGTTTAGGGAGCAATCTTTGGATTTCCTTGCTGGCACCAATTTTGTATAGCTCGGTTCAGATTTGTGATACTATTTATTTGGGGCATGCACATGGGAGATTACAGGTTAGTTTTGTTCAGGGACATATTTGAATGAGTAAATTTGGAGCGGAAGACCTCCTATGAGTACTCTTTATATTTTTTTGACAGAGTAAAGTTTATGCCAGAAAATAATGTGGTCTGCACTCCTATATATTTTAACTTCTTTTGATATTTCAATAAATACCAAGAATCTGGGAGTTTAAAACAAGCTCAATATATATATTTTTCATTTGTCTAGTATCTTAGCATCGTTGGCGATTCTTTATGGCAGCTGCATTCTATGGGGATGTCAAGTAACAGTGACATAAATGCTGTTTGACCAATAATAAAGAAGGTTTATACTTAGCACTTTCTTGAAAAGGATTACAGCACTAGCCACTAAGTTATAATTGTTATACTTGGAGCCAAAGTTGTATGCCCAAATTGGCCATCTTAGCCAAGAACTGCTTCATTCTATATCAGATATTACAACCCTCTACTGCTGTGAGTGAATTCCAAGGGATCAGACAATAGTGACAGATATGTTGGCAAATATGGAATTGATTGAAGTTGATTCCATAATAAAGAAGGTTACAGGGTATGATGGTTCAACTCTTCCTTAATAAGGATGCGGTCACTAACATATAACTGTTATACTTGTCGAAATAGTTGTATGCCCAGTTTGGCCATCTTAACTTAGAATTGTTCTCCAGCACTGAGTTTTCTTCCATGTCCTGTTCCTATGTTCATTTTGTTAAACTAATTTTCTCTAGTTTAGGGAACACTCTTTGGATTTCCTTAGTGGCACAAATTTGGGATGTTTCGGTTCATATTTGTACTACTATTTACTTGGAGCATGAAGAGAGAATTACAGATCAGTTTTAATCACTAACAGATTTGACTGTATGAACTTGGAGCAGGCCTACTGCTATGAGTATTCCTCTTCGTACATTTTTGGATGGCAAGTATGATTGATGCCAGAATATACTTTTGCTTGCTCTTCCATATCTTTTAGTTCTTTTATTTAGGGATGAATACCAAGAATCTGTGGGTTGAACACATGTTCAAACTTTATGTTTTTTTTTTTTGGGGGTATCTTTGCATTTTATTGGGGGGGTGTCAAGCAATAGTAACAGATATGTTTGCAAATTTAGGATTTGACCCCATTAAAAAGGTCTCCAACTAGAGTTGCATAAAAGAATTTTGATAAGGATGTGAACACTAAGATATAACTGCTATACTTAAAGAAATTGTAGTGTGCCCAATTTTGGTCAACCCAACTTAGGATTGCTCTCAGCTACTCAGTTTTCTTCCACATTCTGTTTCTGTTTTGTTTGCCTGCTTGGTTTGAAGAATGCATTTCCTCTCTGGTCTAGCAATAACTCTTTGGATTTCCTTAGTGGCATCAGAATTGATTGGCTCAACAATATTGCGACTTCTTTTATTTTTTAGAAGAATACTGAGAATTTGAGGGTTCAAAACATGTTCAGTCTTATATTTTCATATTTTGTCAGTCTTATATTTTCATATTTTCTACAATCTTACTAATGGTAGCACTTCTTTAAGACAAATGCATTTTATACCAGATACTGCTACCATATACCGCTGGGAACTTTGAAATTAGCATGCTGTATTTGCTCAAAAGAACTATTGGTACCAGCCTGCAATTGATTGTGTTCATCACACAAAACCAATCTGTCAGTCTAAAAGTATTTTCTTTTACTAAAACTTGCCTATTTCAAGGTAGAATTATGGAACTTCCCTTGCAGCTCTTGTGTTTGCAATGCCACCACTCTCAACACAATCTTGGAGTTTGATATTTGGATTTTCAAACGGGGCAATTAAATATGCAAACCTCAACTCCAGATTTGTATTCAGTTGAGGGTTCCTTACAAATAGAACTTCAGTTCTTATGTGTATGATGTTTTCTGATAGTTACAGTAGATTCATCCTTTTACACTAGATTTGATCTTGGTATGTTGTTGTTAACTGTTAAGAAAAAAATATAAGAATGGAAAATATTTTATAACTGTCAAATGGTAGCTCAAGAAATCAACAAAACAAGAAAAACATGTATGATTTTGCTAATTCTAAAGAAAAATGTAGGATTTAATATAAAATTATAAATACATGTATGTTTGGGTGAAATGAATAACTTTTGTGTCAATTTTATATAGAAACATATGCCAAATTTTATTTGAAATTTTGTTGCTTGGCAAATCTAATATTTGGATTTTTTGCGAAAACTAGCCAATCAACAAAAGATAACCCCTCGGATATACGCAAATATTTATGTCTGTGAAGCAATATTGTGGGCAATTGCAAAGCACACAAAATCAATAAATATAGAATCAAGTTTTATTTTTTATCCTGCCTTATTGATGCAATATATAGTTAATAACGGCCACAAGAAAAACCATTGTGCCACAATCAGTATAAGGGAACTTTGACTCTGCCTTGTATATATTGTTCAAATTTGTACCCCTTTTAGTGTTCAGTTCTTTGACCAGACCCGTGGTAGATCAATCCTTGCTTTGTCTTACAGAGTCTATACATAATACCCGTGCCTACAGTTTACTATGTCATCTTCACTTACCGGTTACAAATCTATTTATCTACTATAACAGGGCTTGGCCCTTGCAATATAAAAGTAAGCTAAAAACAAAGTTGTCACTGTGAGAAAAAAAACCTTGCCTATACAGAGTTGGACTTTAGTCTTAGGCTTGCCATATGATTTATTGTTTTATCAGTACTGCTAAACTAGATTATGGCTCTATCGTGAAAAAAGTAAGAACTATTTTCTTCTAGAGGGCTTAATGTGCAGTGACCAAAAAAAGAGCCCTTCCTCCTTTGTCCAAAAAAGATATAGAAAATGCAAGGAAACATACCCGGTAACTTTTAAAAAATCGATGAAACAGACGCTCCGCAGAAAAACAAAAACAAAAACAAACTAACAAACAATATATACAACCGCCAAACCAAACCCTAGAACCCCTGAAAATGGAGGTCCAGACGCTCATTTTTAAGGCAAAATACTCATTACTTATCAAACTAGATCTTGAAATGCAAGAAATTCATTAATTTCAAAGTCACAAAAGAAAAGCACTGACCTACTGCGCTCTCAAAGATTTCACGTACCAAAATGCAGAGCTAGGGTTTGCTTGTGTGAGTGTTGCTTTCAAATATCAACTACCACTTGTATTGGCAAGAGACCTAAGTTATATAAAATGTTTATAAATTTGAAAGTAGAAAAGTAAAGAATTTTATAAAAGATCTTAAAAGAGTGTTCATTTCACTTGTCAAAATTAGATAAAGTCTCAAAATCAAACAAGTGTCATCTAGGGGCAAGAATTTTATTTATATCAATATAGTAATAGTAGTAATAAGTGTCACGTAGTGGGAGTACTTGTCCCTGTAGTATTGCAATAAAATTATTTGTTGTTGATTTAGAGGGAGGTAAATAATGTGTTATCTAGTTGATATACGAGTTGGTATGACATAACAATTTAGAAGTATCTTAGTAATAGTTTGATATCAATAGAGTCATAAAAGCTTAATCTATTCAAATGTTACTTGGATAGTGAATTTATGGTTGTTAGGTTTCATCTTGACCCCAAGTTTGATTTGTTCTAAGTGCAACTATGACTAACATAGTTGAAATTGAGTATATTCAAATCAAATTAATTCTAAAGTATATAGAGTAAAATAATTTTAAAGTAAATAAAGATAAATCTTAAATAAATGAAAAAGTTCAAGAATAAAATCTTTGATTATGCAAAAAATCTAATAGTTATGCGGAAACAATTCAAACTACCCATAATAAAAATGTAGCGGTTGTTGAGAAGGGGGACCCATCACCCCAGGGACTCCAGATCACAAAAGAGCCCCAAGGAATGAGTTGCCCTAAACTACCTTGAGTTTGCTAAATAAATAAAAAAGGACAAGGTATTGAGGCTGAAAAGGAAGGGCAAGTAGTTTACCGCTTTCCTTGTGCTAAAACTGGATGCTCATAGGGTCAGAAGAGTCGGTTTCAAAGGTTCGACCTACTGCCCAAACAACTCACTATTTGAGGACAACAACGCGAATCTCAGACTCCAGTGTGGCATGCTAGTGTCTCAAGGATGTGTTGGCGTTCGTACGGATAGGAGTCCAGTAAACAAGCAAAAACACAAGGAAACCTACTAACTACCTGACTATGTGATGTTTTGTGCTTTGACAAAGAATAAAAAGGTACAAAAACAACAAGTATAACAAAAGGAACACTAGAAATGAACTATTGCAAAAATGACAAGGAGAGTGAGAAAACATGCCTCTTCACCCACGAGTTGATTTTTCGAGTAGCTCCACTCAAAAACACCTACACACATGAAAACAAGAAAAATGTTGGGGCTATTTTAGAGGACTGCCTCAGTCAATCCCCTGTTTCAGTGTTCCCACCTCCACGAATAGTTAGATGGCCACAAAGTGTAGAAAATGATAAAGAAAGTAGAAAGGAAGTATAGCAAAGACAACAGTATGTTATCTAGTAAACAAAATGATGCAAAGTGAACAATGAAGTATAATATCACCTCCTCAACTATGAGCTCTCAAGGCCAATAGTAGAAGGAAGGAAGCATCTCCACCATGTAGAGAAGATGAAGCTTGACGATTCTCTAATGGCAATGGCATTGTAACAAAAACATGATGCTAGAGCCAAGTGAGGAGCTTGCAGCCAAGAAGATATGGCGTAGAAGCAAGAATTGAAGAGCTAGAATGAGTTAGAATGCAAGAGTGGGTGAAGAGAGCGAAAGAATGAAAGAACATTTAAATTGGAAAAAGGGTGGTAAAGGGTCAAAAAGTTTCAGTCAAGGAGGTAGGAGACGTTACACTTCGCACCCAATAAGAAACTTAACATTTCTATGGAATCTAGGGATAGGAATCCTATTAGAACAAAAGTGCGCGCGTGCGAACATTCACCTAGTGCGCGCATCCTCGACAGAGATTCTTCCACCGATGCAAAATGATGTGGCCAAGTGTAAGGAGCGAGGTGGCAATGGTGAAATTGTATCATCGGGTTTACATTTTCTAAGGTAGGGGTGATGAAATGGGGAATTTGCCTAGGGGTGCAAATTTTCTCCATTACATTTTACCCCCACTTTAGAGAGCATACATGTTAGTGCAAATGCAAGGTAAAATAGAAAGAGGTTGAAGAGAATATACCTTAACCGTCAAGGAAGTAGATCTCCAATCTAGCACACCTGGACATGCAAGAGGTAGCTCTACAAGTTCTTAGTCTCGCAAGGCAACCTTGATGTGAAAGAGAGTGAGGGATGCCTCCACAGGTACTCGATCCTGCAAAAAATGGCTCCACAAGTTCTCGGTATTGTAGAAGTTGAACAAGGGTTCTACAGGTTCTCGATCCTGCAAAAGGAAGGAGCTTTGTAGGTTCTCGGTCCTGCAAAGGGAGCACCATAGGTTCTTGATCTTGCGGGGCTTGAGATGAGAGGACTTTATAGGTGCTTGGTCTTGAAGAGTTTGATGTGAAAGGCCCTTATAGGTGCTCGGTCCTACAAGGAAAGCTTGACGAGGTGCTTGATCCTGCTAGGCAAGCTTGATAGTAAAAGCGGCTTTACAAGTGTTTTGTCCAACAAAGCAACATTTTAAGCTGCAGACAAAACATGTTAGGCAGAAAAGTCAAGACAAGCAAACATATCACAGAGAAAGCAATTGAAGGAGAAGTTTTCAAAGGGGCCCTTCTAGGAACCCTTCAAGATAACAAGGGGCCCACGCAAAAGGACACTCCATTTTGAAAATCGTGACATTTTTCGCAAATGATTCAGTCATCAAGAAATCTTTTTGAAATATCTCTTTCATCAAGGAATATGATAAAAAGAATGCTCCTTCTCAAAGGAAAGTTTTCAGACTTCATCAAAAAAAGTACTTTTTCGAAGAAAATTTTTCATATTCTTTTGCTACAAATTCATTTTCAAAAGAAAAATTTCACTAAGGGGATCCTTGGTTGAAGAATGCATTTTTGAAAAATGAAAAAATTTCAATAAAGGATTCGTTGGCCACCAAATTCACCTTATTGAAAATCAGAGAAGTGTGGTAGCCCCCCCTTAGGGCGGTGTGTGTGGAACAAAGGAGCGTGTGGCATCCTAAGGAGAGAAAGAAGAAGCAAGGATGTTGTGGCGAGATGTAAACATGGAAATGTTGTCACGCACGCAAGGGACAACACATAAGCACCACAACATCATGAAGAAAACAAAGAGATACAAACAAAGACATATAAAAATGAGAGATAAGGAGAGACAAAGAAATCAAGAGATAGGGGGTTTGGGAGTTTGGGGTTAGATCGGTTCATATATATAAATAGGTAACACTCAGTGTATGAACGAAAGATCATCAATCCCCAAAGTTCTTAGATCGTGAAGAACACATGAAGACAAAATGAAAATAAAAAATTGGGTCAACATGGAAGAGGGCCTAAATGACCCCAACGCTTTGCATCATCTCCAATTATCAAAAAGCAATGTCACAACATATAGAAGAATGATGAAACATATAGAGAAAGTTCATGACAAATTTTCTAGGCCTCTATCTAAGCACCTACAAGGGTAGCAAGGGTCCTCTAAGTAGGATCACAAACACATAAATACAAGCACGGGGTAAACACAACACACACACAAATATAATCTATAGATAAAGAAGAGGTACCCCATACTCCTCATCAACCAGCAAGTTGTCCTGCTCCTAATTTAGATCATTATATGGGGAGGGAAGACAAGCCTGCAAGGGTGGCATAGCAAGGGGAGTACCCTCCAACTCTCCTTCAACAAGGTCCAAGGAAATAGGCCCCTCGAGGTCCTCTTCACTGAGCTCTTGTGAGGTGAATCTCATCAGTCTCCTAAAGATTGCTAACAAAGTCGGGACATCATCCACTGAGTTAAACATGCACTTCACCGGATTGCCATGTGTTAACCGAGTGGGAGAAAAAGGAGGCATCTGAGATCCACTATTGATGTAGATATAGGGTGTATAATTACCAAAGAACCTCAGACAACCAACCACAAGTGCCTTTAAACATCAAACAATGGGCTTTCCTTCACAAACCACCATTCTTCCTTGTAGCCTTTCAAAAAGGTCTTTTTGGACATATCTTTTGGGAAAGCCATGATCTAAAGAAAATAAATCCCATTTGAGATACCCTTTTGGCCATTCTTACACATATTAAAAAATGAGATAGGGTTTCTTTGTATGGAAGGCTTCAAAATTTGACTGTCCTCCTTTTTATTGGGCCCAATTGGGCAATTAGGCTTGACAACCATGAGGTTTTGGCACAGACAAATAATTGGAACTACACAAAAATTCAAGTACTAACTATTCCCATACTATTTTAGGCCTCTACAACATTACATAATATTCATCCAACCCAAATATATAAGATTAAGTGAGGGTTTCAATAGATAGTCACCATTTAAGGGATTTTTATGATTGTTATGAGAATTTGTGAAAGCGAACTGGTGAAAAGATATCCTTCACACATGCACATTATAATATCCAACTTTTTGGGATTGTTATAGACATCAATACAGACTTTATTTCCAAATTTCAGCCTTTTTCATTGGATAAAACAAAAGTTATGCCATTTTCAGTGACTACAAACCCTAGGACAACTTTCAGACAATTTTTACAAGAATGCTTGTAACTTATTCAAACGTGGATGAAAATCTACCAAACCAATTAAATTTTGAAGGTGATTCAATCCTCTATCATATCCAATAAATTTTAGGTCATTAAATACAATTTACAATCTATACCAAACAGTTTTCTTGTTGTAAAATAGAAAATCTCGAAGTGGCAATTATTAATTGAATCATAACTTCCACAAAACATAATAGAATTTCATGGAACAAAAATAAAATTAAATCTAACTCGATCCTCTAACATATGTAGTAATTTTTAGGCCAAAATAGAGTTGTAAATATCGGTACAATGCAAGAGAACAGACTACTACGTAGGAAAATGCACAAAAAATGAGGGTTTCATTTATCACAACTTTAAATACACAATGTTTCCTCGTCCTTCCATCATCCTTTCAAATTTGGAGGGTGCCCCCATATATATCTCATCCATTCCAACTTACTTTAACCACCTTTTGATTGGTTTGTACATAAAACATCATTTTGTCACTTTTTGCCAAAGTTGCTTGACAACTTTTGAGCAACTATGACAACTTTTACATTTTTCGAACAATGAACCCTATAACACTTCAAAATGGATCAACATGATCCCAAATGGTCATGAATGACCTTATTAGACTCCAAAGACATGCAAACAACCAAAAACCAAAAATTACAACAAAACATGCCTATGAGGCTCCTGATGCCCCTACATCATACTCCCTAGAGAGAAAAGATTCAAGGTCCCCTTGAATGGAGGTCTGCACCAGCATAACCAACCAGCATCTAGCATCTGAGAATGATTTTAAATCTACCCCATTACCTGCAACAACATCCCCTTTCAAAGGGTACAAATCAAATATCAAATCTTCAACCTTGAAATCAACTACACTTCTTCTCACATCTGCCCTTTGCTTGCATCTGCTAACTTCACTTTGTAGCTGTGTCATTTCTTGTAGATGGATTGTATGCATTGAAATAGAAACTTTCTCTCCTTCAACACCTTTTTTTCATTTTTACCTTAGGTCTCTCACTCCTCAAATGTGCAATCTCAATAAGAGCATTTTGTCTCCTCTTTTTGTCTCTAGCCATCATGGCCCCAAACGTAGGCTCTTCTTCGCAACTTTCAGCTTTTTGTCTTGGAGTAGCATGCTGCAATATCACCTTTTCATCCTTGGATGGTGCAATCACGATCTTGACCTTGTTTTCACATCTTAACTCCTCGAGGGTTTCCTCAACATGATCCCAAAATGAAAATGCAACCATTACCTCTGTTGTTTTGGTAACATCTTCTTCACCATATTGTGCATATCAATCTGCATACACTACATTCACCTCTCCTTTTTCTTTATACCCTTCTTTGTCTTCATTTTCATCTGCTGCATCTATAAACACATACTCACAAATATTGTTAGAAATAACATTTTGACTCTCAATGGACTCATTTTTCATATTTTTCCTCTTCCTCGGATGGCTTAGGCTCTTCCATCATCAACAAAGACTCTCCAAGGTCTAGTTCTATTGTCCTCTTTTTCCTTCTTCTCTTCTGAATGATCTTATTGATAGGCCACTTTACCTTCTTTCTTATTGGCCATTGCTAACCATTTTCTTGGTTTGCTTTCTCAAGACACTGTTGCATCTCAAGATCCATTCTTTCTTGAATTTTTTTTTGAATTTATTTCATTTGTTCCAAGGCGTGCCTCAACTCTATTATCTCTTTTTGAACATTCATTGGCTTTTCCTTCTTCATCCCACTTTTCTCTCTTCTATTCTCTTGTTGCTTCTTGCTTGGTAACTCCTTACTCTGCAAGTCTCCATGAACTAATCTTCTCAAAAATCTCATTCTTCTTTCTCAAGAAAGTCTCTTTCACCTTGCTTCTTCTCAATGCTTCTTCTTGTCTTCGTGATACCTCATCTTAGGCCCCTTTCTTTTCCCTTCAACTAGTCTTTTGGTATCTAGGTTCTTCACTTCAACCTGTAAAAAAAGACAATACACAAACTCCCAAAACTTCCTTACCCATATCTTTGGGCTCTGATACCAATTTGATGTAGAGCATGGGTGTATAATGACCAAACAACCTCAGACAACCAACCACAAGTGCCTTTAAACATCAAACAATGGGCTTTCCTTCATAAACCGCCATTCTTCCTTGTAGCCTTTCAAAAAGGTCTTTATGGACATATCTTTCAGACCAGGCCTGATCTACAAAAAATAAATCCCATTTGAGATACCATTTTGGCCATTCTTACACATATCCAAAAATGAGATAGGGTTTCTTTCTACGGAAGGGTTCAAAATCTGACTATCCTCGGTAATTGGGCAATTAGGCTTGAGAACCATGAGGTTTTGGTAGAACCAAATCATTGGAAATACACAAAAATGCAAGTCCTAACTAATCCCAGACCATGGTAGGCCTCTAAAAAATGACACAATATTCATCCAACCCAAATACATAAGATTAAGTGAGGGTTTCAATAGATAGTCACCAGTTAAGGGATTTTTATGACTGTTATAAAAATCTATGAAAGCAAATTGGTGAAAATATCTCCTTCACATGTGTACATTATGATCTACAACTTTTTAGTATTGTTAAAGCCTTTTTCATCAAATAAAACAAAATTTATGCCATTTTCTATGTGATTGCAAACCCCGGGATAGCTTTCATGCAGTTTTTACAAAAATGCTTGTAAAGGTACTCTTAAACACGTCATTGTCTTTATTCATTCTTTGGATTATCTTAATGCTCTCGTGCCTTTGTAGTATGAAGTTAAGTTGGGGGGAAATCCCTTGAATTTTGACGATTATTGGTTGATTTTTAATAAACCCTCATTGATTGTTTCATTCATGCTTCTAATAAAACCACTTGTGTGATACTTGGACCAAATAAAGGCATGCATTCTTGTTTTAATTGGCATAGATATTATGTATACATAAGCATTCATTGTAATAATATTCATCCATTTTTATTATTTCTTCATATTAATAACTCTACCCTTCATATACAAAAATGACTTAATTGCTTATTAATGGTGGAGTTATTAAATGGATGATATTGCATTACTATACTTGATATGCTTCATCATAGAATACGGTTACAGGTCTTTTTATCATGGTTACCCATCACCTTTGTACCAGTACCAATTGATGGTGCTTATCTACATGAGCATCCAAAGACATCTTTTTGGGTAAGTGCACCAATTTGTGAAATATTTTGGCTCTCAAGATGCCACTTTGTTTTTTTTTCTTTTTTGAAATCAGCAAAATCTGATTTGCACGAGAAAATGAAGATAGTTACACTCAAAATTTCAAGATGCAACAAGAACAAAAGTTGAAATGCTCTGAGTCTAGTTTCTAAGCTACTATTTTTTTTGAAATTAATGAAGATTAAGGGTCTCAAAAAGGGGGGGGAAACAAGACCTGTTTTTATAAAAAAAAATAGCATAGCGCCTGAGGGCTCCCCCCTTTTTGATTAACTTTTTTTTAGAATTTCAAAAAACCCAACGGTGAGAAACTAGCTAACACCATGTAGTTTATCCTCATTCTTTCGAATCATTTTTTTAATGAATATATAATATTTTATGAATTTTCAAAGTAGACACATCCTGAAAAGCTGAAATTTGAGCGTGCTCCCCACTAAACTTTTTGAAAACTAATTGAAAATTGATTTTTTTTTCAATAGAATGGAGTCTAGTTTCAAAAAATGTAATTTGTTTCACGTTTCGATGAATGAGTAAAAATCTATCCTAAAACTAGCACATGTTGGTTTTTGACCAAAAATGGAGGCATTTATAAAAGGAGTCATGGATCAAAACCTTAACTAAATCAAAATGAAAAAAGAATTATATATTTAGATAGCTAAGAGAGAGGTTAATGCTATCACGATTTTTTCCATATACTTGCATTGAAATACATGCAAATGAGACAGGGATCACAAACGAAAATATAAGGAAATTTGGAAAATCATGTCAATTAACACGTCCAAAGCAGGTCATTTGGCGCTCGCCAAATCACCTGCTTTGAACAAAACTTGAATTTCCCCTCTCTTTGGTCGACAACTTTGATAATGCTTAGAGTGCACAGTTTATGATCGTAGATGGATAGTTGAGGTTTTACCTTTCATACACTCTCTAACTCGTTACCCTAATTAGATAACTCTTTATCCCTCTAAAGTCTCTCCCTCTCTTAGGTCTCACTCCCTCCCACGCGACCTAGACTACTCTCTCTCAATCCAATCCCCTCTCTCAGGTCTCTTTCCCTCCCACATAGGTACCTAAATAAATCTATCTCACTCCAACCCCCTTTCTCACTCTCCCTCTCTCTCTCCCTTTGGTCTTTTTGTCTCTCTCACTCCATCTCCCTCTCTTAGGTCATTATCTTTCTCTCGATGTCTCTCTCTTTCAAGTCTCTCCCTCTTACCCCCTCTCCCTCACTTAGGTCTATCACTCACTCCCTCTATCTCTCTCCCATTCCCTCTCTCACTCACTCTATCTCTCCCCCTCTCTCTCTGTCTCAAGTATCTCCATCCCCCTCCTCTCTCTTTCTCTCTCACACACACACTCCTTCTCTCTCTCCCACTCCCTCTCTCTCACTCCCTCTATCTCTCTACCACTCTCTCCCTCTCTCTCAGGTATCTCCCTCCCACCACCTCTCCCTTTCTCTCTCTCAAATGTCTCTATCCTACCCCCTCTCCCTCTTTGTCAAGATCCCCCCTCCCACCTCTCTCTCCTGACACTCCTCTTATCTCTCTCTTCCTCCACTCCCTCCTCTCACTCCCATTCCTCTCCCTCCCTATATCTCTCCCATCTCCTCTCAGACCCCCCCCAATTCACCTCTCCCCCTCTCTCTCTCTAATGCCCTGTATCTCTCTCTCCCTCCTCTCATTCCCTCTCTCTCATGCTCCTCTCTCTCTCTCTCTCTCTCTCTCTCTCTCTCTCTCTCTCTCTCTCTCTCTCTCTCTCTTTCTCTCTCTCTCTCTCTCTTATCTCCTCTCCCAATTCTCCCTATGTTGGTCTCCTTGTTCCTCTTTACCTACCCTCTATTCTATCCCTCTCTCTCTAGACCTCCTCTCACTCCCTCCCACCTCTCTCTCCTCTCTGTATCTCCACCCTCTCTCTCTCTCTTACTCTCTCTCCCAATCCCTTTATCCTGCACTTCCTCCTCTCCTCCCACCCCCTCTCCATCTCTGGAGTCTCTCTTTTGTCATCTTTGTATCTCTCTCTCCCATCCCTTTATCTCCCACTCCCTCTCTCTCCTACTCTCTTAGGTCTCTCCTTCCCACCCCCTCTCTCCCTCTCCTTCTCTCAAGTGTCTCCATCCCAACCTCTCTCCCTCTCCTTCTTCCTCTCTCGGGTGTATCCCTCCCACGCTCTCTCCCTCTCCCTCTCCCTCTCTCTTATGTTTCTCCCTCCCACCCCCTCTCCTTCCCCCTCTCTCTCTCTCTCTCTTGTTTCTCCCTCCTACCCCCCCTCTCTCTC